>JZKD02S1922928.1:319519-334279 GCA_000966675.3 Picea glauca
ATGAGTATAGTATGTCTCAAATAACTATGTAAAGCTCCAATGTATTTGAGTAAAGTTTCTTGAGAAGACAAATCTACTCCCAAAACCAAAGCTCTTATCCTAAATTCTTGAGTAAGTCTTTGCACATTTTGTCCTTTAGCTTGTCTAAAATTTTGCCAATCCATAGTAGCCTTTTTCATATATGCCAATGGGTTAAATTGTCTTTTAATTGCAACAATAAAATCAGGTGAACAACAATACAGCTAGATTGAATAGCAAATTCCCCCGCGCAGTAGACTTTTGGGTAGATTGGACCCCAATACGGATTGAACAATTACAACAAGTGAACAACAAATTCCCCCGTGCAATAGACTTTTGGCTTGACAGTATTGTGGTAGGCTTCATCACAGAATTTACATTCGACACAACAAAGTCATACAACATAGCAGAGCAAGAATTTCTACGTGGACCCCGAGGAACGTACATTCGATCATTGTATACTTCTATTAAGATACTACTATATACCAAAGGTGTAATGACAATGGAATCAAACATCTAGACTTCCTTGAGTGCATGGGGGAAGGGGGGAAGCACTGACAGAGAGAGGATAAATGGAAGGAGGTAAGGATAAAGGAAAGAAGGAGGAGGAATCCTTGGACCTGATCCTGATGGATGACGACCGGATCAAGTGGATATTTACGTCATCAGGAATGATGCATAGTAGAGTACCCTACCAATATAAGGTGAATACCAAGAAGAGAATCGTAGCCACGAGGGAGGGATTGGCTAGTGATGAGGAAGAGGTAGAGGATCTTAAGGCTATGGAGTAGATTGAGGAAATCTTGCACGCAACATACAAGAGGAAGAAAAGAGGCCCAAGAATGGAAGGAGAAGGAAACCATCCTATCCATATTAATGTCAGTGTGGAACCCATAAACCCATGTGCAACTAATACACCAAAGAGAACACCATCGTTTAGACAACCGAAGTTCAGAGGAAGTCTGATAGTAGGAAGTACATCTACACAAGGAGAAACAACTGGAGGAGCCAGTTCAGGCAACCCTTGTCAAGTATCTACACCATGCAGAGGAGGTAGTAGTTCAGTATTGAAAATGGCAGGACACGACCCCACTATCAGATTACCAGAATTTTGAGGAGAAGTAGTAGAAGACCATGAGAAGCATTTGTTCATTTGTGAAAATATCTAGGAAGCAAATCAGATCACCGATGAAGATACCAAACTCGTACAACTAGCAATCACGCTAAGAGACCACACACTAGAATGGTACATGAGCCTAGACACAAACAGTTCCCCTGGGACGACAAGGACATTGGTCGACATTAAGAAATTATTGATAAATGAGTTCCAGAAGATGAACTTCGAAGATCAGTACATGAATGAGATGATTGAAATAAGACAAAAACCAGGATAATCTGTATGGGAGATTGATCAGAGATTCAAGAGACTAAAAGGAAAGTTAAATTACCTTATGACCGAAAGGCAACATCGACGCCTATTTGTCAATTCACTACTCCCACACTTAAAATATCCTTTATGACAACATAAGTTTTAGATGCAGGCAGAGGCTCTACATGAAGCCTTGCAACTGGAAGAGAACCAGTACCAGCAGACAGACCCAACTATCGAAGCGATGAAGGAGGATTTGAATAATTTAACATTTCAGCTGAACTAGAATAAGAACAAGGGCAAACAAGAATTCTTTTGGTGCACCACATGCAGGACAGAAGGACACCACAATAACGAATGCCCAACATTCAAACAGTATATGGAAACATGTATGACAAACTCGTTACCACAGGGAGGATTATGGTGTGAAATATGCAATAAAATGGGTCATGACCCCTATCACTGGATGATGATGAAGAAATACCAGACAGTTCCAAAGAGTTCATATTGCACCTTTTGCAAATCAGTGGGCCACAATGACAAAGATTGTAGAACCATGGAGTTGATGCGGGAAATAACATCAGACGCATACAGGGTACATGCTGAAATGATGACTGGGCAAGCAACACCACAGTTCAATCAATCCCTAGCCCCATACAATGCTGCACATCAATAGTATAATATTGTGCAACAACCCTACAATAACGTGCATCTGCAGTACAATTCGACATAGCCCCAGTACAATACCATGTAGTATAATCATGCACCATAGTATAACGTGTCGAGAGGTGATTGAGCAGGCTACAGAGGAGGAGGATGAGACCGAGGAGGTTTCAGACATGGTAGAGGATGAGTCACATGTCACCATTGTCAGCAACCAGGACATTATGCACTGGAATGTTCACTCCCACCAGCAACTTGTATGTATTGTCGCACATCAGACCAGGATACAGATGAATGTCCAACACTACTAGTAAAGATTTAGGAAAAGAGCAACCATAACAATCAAAATGTTCAGTGGATTTCAGCCGAAGAAAGGGATGACAGACGAAACATCAATATAGTCACTCGTGGAGGAACGAAAAATAGGAAATGACACAGTTCGAAAGGAACCAGTGTAGAACCAATGGGTAAATAAGAAAATTGACCCCAAGAATCATTTCAATGCACAAAACAAAAAGGAGATCTTTAAAGAAGCCCAACAAGAATTTCAGAAGGAGGACATAGAGTCGACTGCACAACAAAGCAAGAAAGCCCCAGAATATGAGATGTCGTCATCACTGGACCATACCAATGAAATGCAACCCAAGGGACAAGTAAGTACAATCAAAGGCTTTTTTCAATCATGTGTAAAAGTGTTAAGTGATCCTTCATCTGTGAAAATATTGCAAAACATACTAGCGAAATGTAGCAGCGAGATAAAAGAGAAGCTACAACCAAAACTGTCAATCACCTACACACAAGAAGAAGAACAAGTAGGGAATTTAGACTAAATGCTAACATTGGGGATTTCAATATGAGAGACATTATACTAGACCTAGGATTAGAAGTGAATGTGCTACCCAATATGACATGGAAATGCATGGGAGAACCAACATTGGGATACTCAAAACTGTTCAATTGAAACTAGCAAATCAACATAGAGTCCTACCAATAGGTAGACTAAAAGGAGTGACAACACATCTAGATGGAGTATGCACTAAAGTAGACTTTGAAGTCATTTAAATAGTATATGGCACAACAACTTACCCATCATTTCTTGGTCTGGATTGGGCATTTGAAAACCAGGCCATAATCAATTTGAAAACCAGAAAAATGACATTTGAGTCCAGAGAATACAGGGTCATAACACCACTAGATCCATCAAAAGGGGAGAGGTTCGTAGAACCCAATTTCTGGGACTTAGAGGAGATCGGCCAGTTGTACAGAACAACTGCGCGTGATGGGGATTATGTAAACCCAAATGCATACGGGGTACTCAGTTGGCGGATAATTACTTCATGTGCAACAGATTCAGACACCGGGTTAGAAAACTGGCAGCAGAGACTACACGAAGTATCCACAAGAAGATATGCAAGAATAGACTGCGGAGTAAGGTGGGTAGGCATAGAAATCAGAGAACCACCCAGTTTCCAAGGACTAAATGATTTGGAAACATTCTTGACACAATACGAAGACAAAGTATTAGAGAATCAGAGACTGTTAGCACTTTACTTAGCATTCAAGGCCACACCTGCAAGATGGTGGGGCACACATAAAGAGACCATCACAGACTGATATTAATGTAAGCGCTTACTGGGCATAAGGTTTGGCATAGAATGGAAAGATAAAAAACAAAAGAGATATGCAGGACTAGGGACACTAGCGGAACACTTGGAGGAGTGTAAAATGCTATGGAAAATGACACCACCAGAGGAATGGTCTCATCACTTCATACATACTTTAGAGGGCATACCAACAAATTGGTATACAAACCAGGAATTGTGCAAAGGAACTACGACATGGACGACATTGCAACATAACTTTACCATCACTTTCTCATTGAAGCATGAGAACCCCAACATAGATGCATCCTTGAAACGGATCAGAGGAGTCATATTCATTAAAGAACCAGAAATAGAACTTATCATAGAAGAACAACAACGGAATAAATAGACATTCAAGGAACTGTTGTCATGTTACCATGTACAGGAGGAAGCACCAGATGAAGATGATCCGCGTGATATTTAGATCGAAGAAGTTGAAGGCGAAAGAGATGTGGGAGGACCACCCATAGAATCATAAGTCATTTCCATGCCAATCAAGGTAAATAAGGTAAACATCGGGACAGTTGAGTAGCCCAAAATGGCCAACATTGGAGACTACTAGGATGAAAAAACAGATAAAGAATCACATAAATTTTGCGCAAATATGGTGATCTTTTTCCCACAACATTTACAGAGATGAAGGGTATAGCCGAAGAATTAGGATAAATGAAAATACCACTCATATATGACGTGATACCTATTAAACAACGACCCTATAGACTAAACCCCGTATATAAACAGAAAGTTAAATATGAGATCGACAGGATGCTCGAAGCCGACATCATCGAACCAGTTGAGGAATAAGAATGGATAAGCTCGATGGTAGTATAGGACAAGAAAAAAGGAAGAGGGATCAGGATGTGTGTCGACTTGAGGAAGTTGAATGATGCATGCCTACACGACCCATTCCCTACACAATTCACGGATGAAGTGTTAGAGAATGTGGGGGGACATGAAGCTTACTCATTCACCGATGGATTCTCAGGCTACCATCAGATTAAGATAGCATAGGAGGATAGACACAAGACCACGCTCGTGATAGAATGGGGATCTTATCAGTACACAGTCATGCCATTTGGACTAAAGAATGCACCCACAATATTCTCGAGAGTGGTCATCGCAGCATTTAAGGAATTTATCCATCAGTTTCTCGAAGTATACCTGGATGATTGGACAGTTTACAATTTGTTTAAAAACCATGTGGAATTTTTATGGCTGATGTTAGAATGATGCAGGCAGTGCCAGATATCACTGAATATAAAAAAATGCATATTTGGAACACCGTTTGGGATACTTTTGGGCCATATAGTATGCAAACAAGGCTTGCTAGTGGATCCGACAAAGATCGTGGTCATTGTTAACTTACCAGCACCAAAAACAATATGCTAACTAAGAGAAACGTTAGGGAACATAGGATACTATAGGAAATTCATCAAAGGATATGCGCAGATCACAACACCAATGGAAAAGTTGTTAAGGAAGGATACAAAGTATCAAGGGAATGATGAGTGTACACATGGTCTAGATACCTTGAAGGACAAGATGGTTACTGCAATGACATTATTATTTCCAGACTAAGAAAAGACATTCCATGTGCATGTAGATGCATCAACAATAGAACTTGGATCTATCTTAGCGTAGACAGGAGCGAGAGACTTGGATCACCCGATAGTGTTCGCAGGAAGAAAATTATCTGACTCAGAACATAATTATAACACTGTTTGCACCCAATTTGTCACTTGATGAGCAAATAAAAGGTACTTACATGCCCAGTTGGGCTCTGCTAGGCATGACAGCTATAAAAGGAAAGGTTAGAAAGAGAAACAACAAAGCTATTAACAAGAATTAAATTAAAACAAACTAAGATTGTGAGCATATGAAAAAAATGAAAAATAAATACAAATGGACCAATATCACCAATGTATAAGCTGATCTATTGATGAAATCCAAAGGCACAATGAAGAAAGGGGACTTGGGTCCCTTCTTCCTCTAATGGAAGGCTCTTGAGGCCCTCACAAGCTTGCTCTCCTTACTATGAAAAGAAGAAAATGTGGGTGAAAGAACTCCTAGCTTATCCACTTAAGAGAGAGGTGGAAAGCCCTATGAAATGGTGCTGATTGTGTTTATTGCCAAAGAATGAGTCCTTAGCAATCTTAGCAGCATAACAATACATAGAATTCCTTGAGAAAGTGATGGTTATTCATGGATTTTTATAACCTAGCATTGGGTGTTTATGTAACCTCTTTGGAGTGTGAAAAGGGGCTCTTTAGGGCTCAATTAGGTCTTTAACTAGCCCACCATGCGGATTGAGCTCGGATTTGGTGTCAAATCGACTTGGGAGCTGATCCATTAGTGGTTGGGAGGCCGACCAATTTCAATAAATGCACCGTTTAGCAGGTGCGTGGGTTTTTCGCCCAACAGATGTGCATCGTGTGTGCATGCGCGCATTGTACGTTTCTGTTACGTGCATATGCGCGCGCACCCAGATTCTGTAAAGCACCCTTCAATTTTTGGTCACTTGGTATAGTTTTTGACCCTTTTACAATGCTGTGGAATTAATCCTGTGCCATGAATGACTTCAGTCCGGTTTTGACGATGCGGGGTTCTTGTCACCATGTGCGGATGAAATTTCAGTGATAACAGATGCCCCCTGATGGATGAGGTTAGGAGCACACGTATAGCCAAAATCCATCAATGTTTCTTTTACTGAGAATGGTGTTGTAAGGGAGAGCAAGAGTGGGACCGTGTAGAGAAATCCTTTGGAGAAGAAAGGAACCGGTAGAACCCGACCTTCCATACGGTGCGTAACAATATACAAGTGTGTACAAACGAGGCGGGCATGCCCCATGCTCATGTGATGTAACTCTGAAAAAAGATGACGGAAACGTTGGTGTAGACAATTGCAGTGCCCTCAGGGGCGGAATGATAAAGGAAGAAGACAATTCTGTAAAGGAACATACTCTGAACCATAGGTAAAGGTCACGGAAATAAACAGTGATGGTGATGTGGGCATTGATGGCCCTACCAAGTTCAGAGGTCTTCGGCAACTGATAAGGAAAAAACTGCAATAGTCGTAAAGTAAGACCCACCGTAACATGAGAAAGTGTTGGCGTCGAATGTTATGGGGGTCAATGAAATCAGGGAGAAATGGTGTTTCCTCCTGTGCCGTCCGAGATCTCTCATTGAATGGAAAATGAGAATCAAGATACTGTCGCCCTTCTGGAAAATGGTGCTGATGTCGACAAAAGGGGGACGCAACTCCCAGAAGCAAAGGGCTTCACGGATTCTACTGTGGTGCGGAAGTGGCAGAGGTACATGGACGAAGTCAAGAAGTGGGAAGACTCAAGATTTCCCTTGGTTGGAGAATGTATGAGACAAATAGTGGCCGCAACCGTGTGACAAGGTCGAGTGTCAGGGGGATGCCAAGACCGAGGATAAGTTGTGCCAGAAGCGGGACAAGGTGAACAAATTCATAGGGTATAGGTAAGTGATCTGGGTAGTACTCTGAAGATATAGACGATTCCGGCGAGGGTAAATGAGAAGTAAAGCTCCAACCAAGGGTGACATGGGTTGCGTGTGGCCAAAAGGAAAGTAGGTCGCCAACGGTGATGACAAAAGTAAATAACGAAAAATAAAGGCGTTTGTACAATAAATAATGAATAAATGTGGGAAAGATGTACAAATACAGAAACAGGTGCCCCAGTGTGAAATGAGTTCCCCAGGGAGGGCATAAATTTCTTGGGAAACTGATGAAGGGTGGGGGCCCCATTGGTGAGTTTTTGTATGAGGTAGGTGAAACGAAGATAGGTTCGCAGATGGGCAAACTGATGGTGGATGAAATGGTGGGTTTGTGATCCTGCAGAGGTGCAGGTAAAAAGAACATAACCATGAAGCGATGATCTGGGAGTCCATATGGGAATCTAGCAAAATGAGGAGAAGAAGTATGTGGTTGATCTGCAACATGATGAAAGACTACCGGGACTCCCATCCCTAAAGGGTAATGAATAACAGCATGAGTGTCAAAAGTGCCAAAAGGTGCTAGGAATGGGACAACTCATGTGGGTGAGAATGCTACCGGGTGATAGTACTGAAGATGCAACTGGAGGTGTGAGTACTGCAGAGCTGGGAATGGGTATCCTAAAGGCTAATATCAAAGGGTGTGACTGGAAATGTAAATGCAATACAGCGGGAGAGACTACATGCCAGTGCTGAGTATATACCTGAAGGAATGATGTGAAGAGATGATGATCAAGTACCTGCACAGAGAACAACCAAATACCCAAAGTGAACAATATCTGAAGAGAATAAAAAACATGAACATGTATTAGATAAATGTGACAATGCGTGTGCGTACCTGGCCATGATATGAAAAAAAGGTGCCTCGGGGGCTCAGAATGAAAAGCGTCCCAGACACAGTTGTGATGTAGGTGGCGAAACGCTGATCCCGTGGTTGAAGACGGCTCGAAAAATGGACGCCGTGGGCTCCCGGAATGGTGAGTGGAAGTTTGGCAAAAGGCCTATATATAGCTGTAGGGCCCACATTGCCACCTCATTTGTACCTGCTGCTACAGTGAGTTTCTTAGCAGATTCAGAGGAGATTGGGTGATTCAGGGAGCACGAGGTGTCCGATCGACGGTGTGCGAGTTGCAGGTTAGTGGTCTGATCGTCCTGCATAGAAATAGGTTTCTAATTTTTGGGCAGGGTAGGTACGGGGGGCCGTACAAGGGGTTTTAGGGGGTTTTGACTAGGGAGTCGGCCCACATGCACGGGCGATTCAGTGGAAGGCACACATCTATGCTCGCTTGTCCACTGAGTAAGTGTGCAGTGGTGCGCGTGAGGTGGGAATTAAGGCGCGCCCTAGGGGCGCGCTTGTGAGGTGGACAGACGCGCACTAAGGCACGCCTGTGTGGTGTACAGGCGCGCATGAGAGCGCTCCTGTATGGCGAACAGGTGCGCTCTGGTGCACACCTATGAGACAAACAGGCGTGCATACATGCGCGTCTGTATAGTGAACAGGTGCGCACGTGTGCGCGCCTGTGGGTGGGAAAACCGCGCCTAGGAGGCAAGGTTGAAGAGTGAAAAGGGGAGTCTTTTTGATGCATTTGGTGTTTTCACACATTGATATAGGACTCTATGTTGTGTGCAGGTGGCTAGCAGTGACCATGGATGTGCGATGGCGTGAGCGAGACTGGTCGCAGCTACGAGATGCTGTGGCCAATGCGAGGCCTGCAGTTCGAGCGTCTTTAGCAACCAGTGGGTTGCTAAAGTTTTTTGAGTGCCCTTTGATACGGGCATAGGAGTACTTACTCCAGTTCCTGCTCGAGATGTGGAGCCCAGATCTGCACTGCTTCCTCGTGTGAGGAGAGCATATCCCCTTCACTGCGGTGGAGGACATATATTTCTTGACTGGGCTCCCCTTCCGGGGAACACCGCTGCTGGCAGAGCCTGTGCTGCCGAGGGATACTCGCTTGGCTGATGTCGCCAGACGATATTTCTCAGGTGAGAACTACATGTCTGGGACTGTAGTGAGTATCAGTGGTTTGGATTCCCTATTGCATTGTTGCATAGCGGCGATGATTATTCGGGTGTATGGGTCACGAGCGACCCACCGAATCAGTGGTGGCGAGCTGCTGGTGATGGAGAGGGTGGTGGTGGGCCGTGAGCGGTTCTCCTGGGGTTTGACACTGCACACGCGGATGATCGAGTAGCTGGACCATTGTCGGTCCACAGGCACCGGGGAGTTCGCATTTGGCTCTATCCTGGTAGCCTGGTTTCTGGAGAGGGTGCCGATGCTACGCTCGTGGGTTCTTCTAGAGGCGCCTGGGGTGCGAGAGCCTCGACTGAGGCAGTGGTCTCAGATTTTGGTTCACGACAGTGGTGGCGAAGGCAGACATTACTTTACTGTGCAGGCGGTGCATATATGGCGGCAGATGCCGCATGTCATACTGCAGTACCCCTATGCTGGGGTGGACTTCCGGGGGGACCCGGACATGGTATTGCCTCCTGGGGAGGTTTTTGATCACCGAGGTATGTTGAGTTGTGTATATGTTTTTTATTTATGTGATATTTTGATATATCAGTTTATATATATGTGATAGAGATACTGATATGATCGGCTGTTTCTTTTTTTGTGCATGTGCAGATTTGGCACCTCGTGGGCGTGAGGTGGAGTTGTATAGAGCGTCGGTTCAGAGAGAGCCGGAGAGACCTCCACGTGGAGGGAGGCGGAGATGGGATGAGGCCGCTGGGTGACCTGTAGATCCCGAGAGACCGGCGAGGAGGCGTTGGTATGATGAACCTGGTGCGGGGCCATCACATGCTCCTCCGGTGGCAGCCGGAGTAGATTTGGATGATATATGCCATCGTCTTGAGACGGTGTTGCAGGACGTGCCTGAGGGCATGTGGATCCGTATCCAGGATGAGGGGTTTCTGGAACAGTGTATAGGGTTACCGCCACCATGGCGAGGCATAGTGCGGAGAGCATCTGTGCTCGCTGCGATGACGAGTGGACGCCTGCCGCTGGGGCAGGAGGGTCTTGCGGATGTTCCACCACCACTACCTGGGGCAGGTGGGGGTGGGCCACCACCTCCTCCTGAGGGAGGGGCGACCTGGGGTGCGATAGAGGCACCCTAATGTATGTATTTTGTAGACCTTTTTTGATAGGCTGGTGAGCCGATTTTTGTACCGAGATGTGGCACTGGCCTGTGGGCCGATGTATTTTTGTATGTAAACATCCGGGTGGCCGGATAGGCTGATATATATATATATATATGAGTATACATATTTTTTGATCCAAATGTTGTTTACATATGTTTTTGTGTTGATGATGATGGTGTTGATTCTATCTATATGCGGTGACAGGACGTATGAGATGTTTATGTATGTGTAGCTTGATGTGATATATGCCAATCTAGCACCATGTTAGCTATTTCATCTGTTGTTTGATTCAATTCTCTGGGAATATGTGTAAATGTAATGGAATCAAAATGTCGAGATAATAATCTAACCTACAGGTATTTGCGAAAGAGGCACGGATCGCGTACACGATACACATTGTTGAGCTGAAGAACGACTAGTTGGGAGTCGAGGAAAACGCTAAGGTGACGAACATGATGATGCTGGGTGTCGGTCAGGAGGCCATTGACAGCAGTGTATTCGGCTTGGTTGTTGGTTGCTGGTCCTAAATAGATGCCACTGGAATGTAGCATTTCATGTGAAGGGGTGTAGGGAGCCCAAGCATTCGAAGCGAGATTTTGTGTCCAACGGCTGGCGCCGTCGGCGTAACCAATGTGGTAAGCTGGTGGAGGAGGCATCTGTCAACAACACAAAGGATAGTTTATATGAGGGAGAAAAAGATTAAAAACGCTAGAAAATAAAAATAACCTAAAGTAGCATGACTACGTTTAAGCATAAAATTTCTTGAGGTATAACCCATTGACGGGTTCTTTGAGCGAGAGGCCTTTGAGGGAGGCTAGGATGTATGCACCTTTGGTGAGGCAATGTTGGATGATGTAAGGGCCATGTCAAAGTGATTCAAATTTTCCGTGGCCAAAGGTATCATGAGCGATATCATAGGCTAGGACAAGGTCGCCTTCGTGAAATGAGCGAAGGTTGACATGGCGATCAAAGGTAGCCTTGGATCATTTTTTAGCTGCCTCGTTGTTCTGTAATGAGGATCAACGATCTTCATCCAGCGAATCCAAGTTCAGCAAGCGTTGCTCCATTGGAGCAGTGTCAGGTAAAAGCTCAATTGCGGTGCGTAGGGTGGGAATTTCGCATTCGATGGGAAGAGTTGCCTCGACCCCATGGACTAAATGAAATGGCGTGAAACCCGTAGCGGTCTTGACTGCCGTTCGATAAGCCCATAGCACGGAAAATAACATATGATGCCAATTGGTGTTATGTTTATTAACTGTGCGTTGTAACATGGTCTTGAGGACTTTGTTGACTGCCTCGACCTGTCCGTTTGACTGAGGATAGTATGGTCAGGTAAACGCGTGAGAGAATCCTAATCGAGATGAGAGTTCGACAAAGATCTCATTCTCGAAGTGTTTCCCGTGGTCGGAAATGAGTTGGAGTGGTACTCCGAACCGGGATATGACGTGGTTAAAGAAAAAACGTGCTGCAGTGTCAGCGGTGTTGTTGAAGGTGGGCATAGCTTCGGCCCATTTGGTGAATTAATCGACAACGACAACAATGTATTTGTGACCATTGCTGGAGGGGGGATTACAAGTCATAAAGTCAATGCCCCATTTACAAAAGGGGCCTGCAGTAATGATAGAGTGAAGAAGAGCGGGGGGAGCATGGGCTTTGTTGGCATAGAGCTGACATTGCTCACATCATTTCATGGCATGAATGCAATCGTGAAACAGGGTAGGCCAAAAATAACCAGCTCGGATAATATTCTGAGCCGTGGAAATACCTGAAAGATGGCCTCCACATGCGCCGCTGTGGCAGTCATTTAAGACTCTGTCGGCCTCGTCAATAGTCAGGCAACGACTAAGAATGGTGTCGACGCCCCACCGATATAGGATGTCACCGATGAGGAGATAGCGGGGGGCCTGATGGAAAATGCGCTGACGATCATCTCGTGATAGGTGGTTACTGAATTTTTGAGTTCATAGGTAGATGAGAAGGTCGCCATACCAAGGGTCATCTGAAGCGATGTAAAAGAGATGTTCATCAGGAAAGTCAGTATTGATGGGGGCACTAGGTGTGTTAGAGGGAAGGGCCGTGACAAGTTCGGCTAGAACAAGGGCCTTCTTACTCTTGGGTGTTGAGAACTCGAGGTCGTACTCCTGAAGGATAATGATCCATCGAGCGAATTTGCCGTTAACTTGGCAACGGCTGAGTAAGTATTGCATAGGGTTGGAATCTGCGACGACCTTGGTGGTGCGAAGCAGAATGTAGTGGCGTAGTTTCTAGACTGCAAGGACAACGGCAAGAGCGAGTTTCTCTTCGTGTTTGTACTTCAGGGGTGGTCCTAAGAGGTTCTTACTGACGTAGTAAATGACGTGTTCATGATTGTCATCTCCAAGCTGGATGAGGACGCTAGCTACTGATACAGCGGATGCTGATACGTAGAGAATGTAGTCGCGATTATAGTCAGGTGCACTGATTAAAGGTGCATTTGAAAGCGCTGCTTTAAGGTCTTCAAATGACTGTTGGGCATAGTCGTCCCATTGAAAGGGGATGTCGTGACGTAGTAAGCGGAGGAAACCATGTGCGCGTATGGCGTCATCAGGAACAAAGCGTCTAAGGAAGTTAGCTTTGCTCTGTAAACTCTGCAGTTGTCGTAAATTCCGAGGAGGTGGAATTTCAGTGATGGCTTTGACTTTAAGGGGGTCCACGGTAATACCGCTTTGGGAAACGATAAAACCAAGGAGGCGCCCGGTGGTGACATAGAAAACACACTTGAGAGGGTTCAATCGAATGTTGTACTGACGACACCTTTGAAAGATGGTTCGTAAATCATCAAGGTGCTGGGTGCATTTCTTAGATCGAGCGGTGAGGTCATCCAAGTAGGCGAGGATGATTGCAGCCAGATCGTGAAAGATGTATGTCATGGCCCGCTGAAAAGTTGCGCCGACGTTTTTGAGGCTGAAGGGCATGACACGATATGAAAACGTACCCCACGGGGCAATGAATGCGGTTTTATATTGATCAGCTGAGTGGATTTGAATTTGATTATAGCCAAAAAATCCGTCCATAAAGGAAAGAGCCTCATGGCTGGCGCAATCATCGATAATTTGATCGATAAAGGGTGTTGGAAAATTGTCTTTAGGACATGCATTATTGAGATCGCGAAAGTCGGTGCAAACGCGAATGGTGCCCTATTTTTTGTTGACGGGTACAGGGTTAGAAACCCATGAAGTGTAAGCGATGGGGTAAATAAAGCCGGCCGTACGTAATTTGTCAATTTCGGCTTTGATAGCCGCGGCTTTGGCTGGGTGTAGCGGTCGCTGTTTCTGGCGAACTGGTGTGATGTCAGGCCAGGTGTCGATGCGATGCTCGACAATAGATGGGTCTAAGCCAGGCATCTCTGTGTATGACTAGGAAAAGATATCCCAATATTCTTGGAAGAGGGATTTATATGCCGCGATTTCCTGAGGAGTGCAAGCTGCTCCAATGATGATTTCTTCGACAATGCCATATTTAATGGAAATGTCAACTTTGATGGTGGGGGAAATGTTGGCCAGATTGCCTTCTTCAAAAGTGTCGGGTGCAGGAATGGGATTGTTGAACCAATCGATAGGCCCAGGTGGGATAAAATCTTTGGTTTCAACCGCGTAAATGGGATTGTGACTAGGAGGCATGAGGGCTTCCTATGGAAGGAAGAGTGCACGATGATGTAGTGCGTCCCAGGGAGAGTCCAAGCGTTGTAGCTCTTCCAATATGTCTTCATCGCATTGGAAACGACAGGAATATAATGGATCATGAGGAGTGATCTTAGTGACAGTGTGGTTGCCCCCTTCTGAAGAAACAAAGGGGGTAGTGCTAAAAGAGGGTGAGGGTTCACTCGACATAAACCATATATTGAGGTACTGAGGAGTACCCGTGGTGGTAGGGTGAAGAGTCTCCGACGGGGAGTGAGCAGGATATTTGGGTGGGTTACGGGGTAAATCCTCAGAGACGTCATCTAAGAACCATGGAGGCGTTGGGAGTGCCTCGGGCTCGAGAGAAATGACGTGAAGATCCGCCAGTGGTGAAGTAAGGTCAATTACCTCTGCTGTGGGTCAGTGCAGCAGGGCCAAGTGATGTTGCCTATATGCTATGATCATAGGACATTGGTATGTAAAATGAGCCAATGAATCGCAAAGAAAGAAAGGGCATCTCATGCGTTCATTGACTGAAGTGGTGACATAGCGAATGTCAGTTATTTTTGTTGTAGAGGACGTGGCAGGGCGTGGGTTGTTCTGAAAGTATTGGATTATGATAGATAATGCCTGCTGGAAATGAGGCAGGGCTGGACAATGATGGGTGTAATGGCCATAATCAGAACAGATGGCACACGCGAATTTGGTCCTCAGCCCTTTACTACTAGAAGGTTGAGTGGTAGCAGTAGTA
>JZKD02S1922928.1:334289-376168 GCA_000966675.3 Picea glauca
TTCCTAGAGCCTTTCTGTCAAGAATCTCCCATTCTTTGTCCTTCATGGCCATCGGCTTCTTTGCTACTCCACCCAATGGTAGGAATAGATCCTTCTGATATAAATAATCTTCCATATGCATATTCCATAACTGGTAGTTTTGGCCGTTAAATTTCTCGACCCTAAACTTTCCATCTTTCAACATTGCTCCCACTCGAACCAGGAACCCTCTTTTCCTGTGAGTTACCTTTCTCTCTGATACCAATTGTTAGAAAAACAGGACCACAGAGCAATAAAATAAAACAAATGCGGAAACAAAACACAGAAGATACACAATACGAGAGAGACACAGATTTACGTGGTTCACCCAGTGTGGGATACATCCACTAGAGAAATTTCCAGGTCCTTCCTTTATTATTATCCAGCAAATGAAGGGATACAACCTACAACAAAACCTGTTGTAACTTCCTCTTCTTTCTCTCACAGTATCCTCTCTCAGAATACAATATTCGCCATCAAAACATAGCCGCAATACATTTCGCTCATAAAAGAGGGTTGCTTTCTAGGGAAAAAACCCTAACATAATTTCTACCATTAGATATGTGACCTTATAATGAACGGTCCATATTTACAATGAAATTACAATATACTTTTACAAGGCAAATTTTCCTTCGGGGGCCCGCTTGCCCCCAGACCCCCTAGACAGGGGGGGATAGCCCCGCCAGACCCCACAGAGGGGGTACCCCCCCTCTACGCTCCCCCGCATGGAAGAGTGTACATACTTCTGGGGTGTAAATATTTCATGGGGTATAAACATGTTTGAAAGTAAAATACCTCTGAATCAGGAAGATAATCAGGCTCCACAACCAATAAGGACAACATGAGGCGGGATTAAAGCATGACAAGGACTAATGGGACATCACATTAAATGTACCAACTAGAGACGAAAAAGGAAGCATAATGGCAAGTATGAAATCATCGTAGATGCATTGAACCCACAGTTATGGTGCATTAATTGCATAATGGAGGAAGTGTCCTTGACAAGCTTTGTGACAAGCCCAGACAACATGCGAGCATGGGAGCAACTAGTCTATTCATGAAAGGAGAACAAAGAGAGAGCAATAACAGCTAGAACGAACAGAGCGAGACCAAACTGCTCACCGAAGTCATTCGAACTCAACAAATGTTCGAAAGTCACCACTATGGCACCACCGAAGCCAGTAGAACCCATCTAGACAGCCAAACTGACCAGGGTTCAAACTAGGTCACGAGGACTGCTGGAAGAAAATGAATAGTAGCAGTCGGAGATTGTCGATATTGATGAAATCCCATCTCCAGAGATGATACCATTGAACTTTGCACCGGTTGTTCGAAGAGATTCAACAACCACAAGAAGAGGCCACGAAAGAGGATACGCCAGTAGCGGCGTGGGAACCTTAGAACGAGGAAGCAAAAACCTAACAGGAAGTGCAACCAGAGAGCACTGAAGAAGTTGTGGAAGTTAACAGAACAACATAGAATATGGAAGTAGCGGTGCAACTAGACGAGTCACAAACACCTAGCTTAGGTCAACCAGCAGAGGAGACTGTTGGAACTACCTCGGCTTGTCCATAATGGCTTATGAGGGAGAAACCAGAAGCTGCTAGAACTTCTAACCAACCACCACAGCAGGAAGATAGAGTTCAGATACCGAGATCACCTCGCAAGAAACCTGCTGCATAAATTGTTCTACGACGCATCCCAGATGGAGTACAAGTAGAACTGTAGCTACTGGGTCATGTCATGAAGCTCAAGTATTATGACCATGACGTATCAGATGAAACCAAGTTCCCAGAACTTGAGGAGAGGGTATTTATGCAGACCATAACCATAAACCAACTTGGAGAAATGATCATCTAGACACACCAGTGGGTAGCTGGGCTGGACAGAACAAGAATCTTAGGTTTGTTGAAGCTACCATATTTTGGCAGAGGCCAGTATGCGATAGCATGCATTAAGTAGTTGTTAGTAGTCACACATGGAGGGGATATATGGTTGGACAAACCCATCCCCATAACTATTGATCTTATTGCGCAAATCACAGGATTACCAATTCGAGGTATGGATCCCGCACTGATTTTGGACGATAAATCCAAGAAGAAAACATTGGCAGAAGAAATGAAGAAGAAATATGGCACCTCTAGGGGAGCAAGAGGCATCATAATCAAACGAATCAACAATGTAGCTACACAATTGGGCACAAAGATCTTATCCTACAAATTGCTAAGAAAATGTCACAAAGACGAAGTACCAGCAGGAGTCATTGGAGTTGCAGTCCAGTGCGCAGAAGGCACCTCAATGTGTTGGGTGCCATATTTATTAAACTTATTTCAAGAGGACTGCAAGGATGTGCAGGACCTAGGCACAAAGTTCCATTACTCATGGATGATCACCCTAATAGCCTTCATGGGATGGCGAGAACCAGGGTATTTAATTTTTTGTACTAGACCACAACCAACAGGAGCGAGATACCTATTACTGATATCTGGGCCACAGGCCAGGCATAAGAGGGAGAATGGAATCATATTCGATGCATACTTATGGGACATATAGGAATCTATCATTCGATCATGGAGAATAACACCAGAGGTTGTCACACAATATGCAGACATCGCCAATTTTTGAGATACACGACAAACCATGTGGATACAACCAAGGAAGGATCCAGATAGACAATGGCTACCCATGCGCTACTGCATCATAGAGGGTGATATCGACATGGTCATCAGTGAATGACCTGATGTATGGAGGATCCTAGCCATCATCTGGGAAGTGTCGGAAAGAACAAGAGAAGGAGAGGCAAAGCAGGCGGAAAAAAATCCTCCAGAAATCCCAGTGCCCAAGAAACCAAGGACATGCCAAAGCAAGCCAACTCAGGCAGATGAAGGGTCAAAGTAGACAAGGACCTATAAGGGGAAAAAAGAGACTACACAACCAACCAACAAACAATAGAAACAGGCTGAGGGAGCGTAGGAGACTACCCCAAATCCCATCACACAGGAACCAGGGAGAAATAAGAGACCAACCATGAAGGCAAGAGGCGCTTGCAAGAAATTGAAGGTGCAACGAGCATCACCCGAATATATGATCATGGAGGATGATGGGGAAATGATCGCCATAATTGTCCAGGATTTCTTAGTAGAAGATTTCGATCATGCAACACATCACAGGGATAAACTGTAAAAAGAGTTGGCAGAAATGGGACAGTTCCTCAAGAAACTCAGGGAATTCTAGATAGCAATAAGTAGTAGAGGCATAGAGCCATCGATGCTACAGACCAAAGAAAGAGTGGAGGTATAAGAACGAGACCTAGTACTCTCAATTCCACATGCAAACGCAATGATCTACATCAAACCTACCATGCTACGTATGGATGAAATCGTGGGGTAGACACCATTGAAGGACTTATACCACATCTAATTGGTCTTGACACAGATTCCATCAAGGTCACTACACAAATTATAGATTAGCGTCGACCACGAGATAGAGTCTCAGGAACATAAAAGCTTAGTTGAGCTACAACAAGCAACAAAGAAGTGGGAAGCACTGGAAAAAGTTTGTGAGCAGGCCAAGTATGAAACTCAAGAGGATAAAGAATGCAAGAATGAACTAGAACGAAGAGTGGGAGAAATTTTTGGGAAACTTCCAAGAACTGCGCAAGGAAATGAACTCCCAGCAGCAAAAAAGATCGACCAGATTGTGCAGGCAATTGATCAGTATCAGAAGGATATCGAGAATCTCTGATAATAGCTCACACCAACCACTCCACCAGTAGTGAAGGATAAAAGGAAGCAGGAAGAAACAACGCAACTACATGAGATAGAGTAGTAGGTTATCATAGCAATTGAATTGTTCAATAAAGCAACGCAACTTTGGACAAGGTTGGAGGAAGACCCATAGGTCCAACGCTGGGACAAGGAAGAGGAAATGATTAATGCAATGATCCAAGAACTCAAACAAAGGCATAAGACCATACCAATCCTGGAATGAGTCAAAGGGAAGTAAGAGATGAAGAATATGCAGGCATAACTTATCACTGCACAAACACAGAAACATGAGCGTCAGGCTCAAATAGAGTCGTTGTAGGAATGGGTAGCAGAATTACTCTCATAGGAAGAAGGAGCTAGAACAAATATAGAATAGACCCAGGTAGAATGTGCAGGATTGATGAGAGACAAAGTGGTAGTTCAATTAGTGGACACCATCAAGGAGAAGACCGCGCAGGCGCTGACAAAAGAAACAAAGCTGAAGGAAAAGTTCCAGATGATCACCCAGGATATCGAGGAAGCATAAAAAGATTAGGTGACTCGGGATGAGTCACATGTTAGTGTTTGGGGCTTTTTGGCACTAGGCCGAAGTGGAAAGAAGTACGATTGTGGGAAAGAAAGTGTGCAGAAACTGAAGTAACAACTGGAGAAAGAACAACATGCGTGCATGCAATAAAGTGTGCACAAGGAAAGAAATAGTTGGAGGAAGAAAAACATGCGCATGGTAGGAATACCTAACATCAGTAGGGTTAGGATTTTGGTAATACATTGTAAATGGATGAAGATCCCGATATATATAAATATAGATACGCAAGTATCATATAGAGGTTCGTTGTTTTGTAGAGGTTCGTGTTTTTTGTATTAGTTCGGGTTTTGTAATATTCCATCATAGTTATGTACAAGTTGATGCGGTATGTAAGAATTTTATGAACCATTTTTTTAAGCTGTTGAGATAAGAACAGAGGAGAGGAGGAAGATCTAAGGATTAGATCGCAGGATGAGGAGCCTGATGGGATCTAGTTCGCCTCATATAGACCTGACCCATTTTGAGGAGATTTGTAAGTGTGTGGCGTTGGAGATGCAGAACTACCATAATAAAAGAGCCGAGAGACAAATATTTATGGTCGTAGCATAGGAGGGGGTGAACTACAGTAATACCTATGTAATTTGATGAATGCATGCATATCTTTACTTTCTTTCAGCAGTTAATTGTTATTCTTGATGAATGAGTTAATACATTGTTATGGAATCTGATTATGCTGCTCGGGAACTAAACTGTGGAAGATAGATACACACTCATGAATAGTAGTAGATTTCAATCCCAATTCATAGTACATGGTTCTGATTAATAAACCCTTATCTCATACTCAATCCTAGGTTGTAAACACCTGAGTCTTACAGCCACCCATTTAAAGCTATCTCAGGTGAGACTGTGCAGTTCATCCTTGTACAATGTTGCCTTCTGGTTCACTAGGAGGGCCGATAGTTTTAGAGGCTTTTTTGGAAACCCAAAAGACATGAACCCTGGGTCAATAACTTAGTTGTTCAAGAAAGAAGAATAAGAAAGTACAAAAACCCAACACCAATACCAATCCAATCAAGTCAAAGGGAAAAAAATGAAGAATCCAAGTAAAATTTTGAGGGACCCTAGATTTTGATTAAAGAAAAATAAGGGGGTTGTTGGGGCCCAACACAACCCCAATCAAAATCCCATTCAAAAAGGTAAATAAAAATATTACGTGTCTCTTGAAAAAGTTTTAAGAGAATAATTCTATATAGTTCAAATCTAAAAGTTTATTTTAATTCGTGTATGATTAGATATACAATATTCTTATATTTATTTAATGAACATAACAAAGATAATGGTTATATTTGAGTCAAAATTAGGAAATGGGAATGCACACAAAGTTGTGTTTGGTTAGATATGTAACCAACTTGAATTGATATAACAATATATTGACTCTTGGAAAAATCTTTGACGGGGAACTAGGAGAAATTTCCCTATCAAGGTCCCAATTAGGCCTATACTCATTTGGAATGGTAATCCTCACCAGTATGTGGGCTCAGTTGTGACTAAGGGTGATTTACTTCTCATAAGGAGACTTTTCTTGAAGCTCTTCTAAACTATTGTGCAGATGAAGAAAGAACTAACTTACTTTCTATTCTAAAACTACAATGTCCTCACTAGCATATGGACGCTATTCACAATCTCTTATTCAAGAACAAGAAAAATAACATATATTAAATGTGAGATAAAGGTAAATCATCAAGTTGTGGAAATAGTTCATGCAACCTGATAGAAATTAAAACAAATACAAATGAGTTTTGATCCAGTAAATAGTTACTAAGAAAAAAACAAATGCATATACTCACACTCAATATAAACAAATAACATGAATTTAAATATGAGATAAAGGTATGTTGTCTAACTATGGAAACCGTTCTCACAGTTTACATCAATTAAAATAAATACATACCAATAATTCATTCAGTAAATAGTTACCAAAATACCATCAACATGCATACTCATAAATTAATTCTCTATATTTTCCATGATATTCAATCAAGAATGATATACTAATTCCTCAAAGTTTCTAACAATAGTACATAACTAAAGAATACCAACATTCATTCATTAGTAAATCTGAGAGAGGAAATGACATGCAAAATTTGTATTTCATTAACTTTCTATAGTAGTACCAAAATAATTGAAACACCATGTAGGTATTGCCACTTCCAGGTGTAGATGTGTTGAACCTGCATAGAACAAATCTAGCTGGAAAATACAACACACATTTTCTGAGAGAAATTGAGAAATAAGAAGAAAGAGAGAAAGAATGGAATAATTTTCATTAACCGTTATGAATAATGAATAATTTACACATGATATACTCTGTATAACTCAATGAATGTGCACTGGAGGAGAACCAATGTACCATAGTGGTGGTATAGAGTGATCTGGACACACACCAACAATTACGGGAGTGAACTGCCACCTAGTCTAGTCTCTCAGGCAGTTATGAGAGTGAACTGCCACCTAACTGAGTTAACTAGTCAACTAGTCTTCAGTTGACTGACTAAACAAAGTGCAGTGAGGATTAGATCAAGGAATCAAGGGTAATGCGCCAGCATGGTGATGATCCCAAGGCAAGTGTGCATTAGCATCATGATGATCCCAATGTTGCATGGTGACAAAACCAATGCAACATCTAAAATCAACTCAAATAGTCAAACAGAAGTGTCAACTGAAAGAGACTATTATCCAGGTGGAATATTCTCCCCTAAAATATAGGATACTAGATAATGACTAATTATGACTAATAAAAAATGAAAAACCTTAGGAAAAAGAGATCCTAGGTGTGTGTGAAGTAACTCCAACATGAGGTCTTCCAATATCAAAATTTTGGCTCTTACAATAAGGTACATAGCCAATTTTCCCAGAGTTTCCAAGCCCTTGATCTTACTAGATAATTACAATAAATAGAAGAAAAAAATGCTAAATCCTAGAACTGTTTCCACAATTTGATCAAAGTAGTAGGTCCAAATATTTATTTGATTTGTTAGTTGATATTAAGGAGAGATATTCTCCTCAATACCAATAACTCCTTTGCTGACTTTTCCCCCTTGCATATGCACATGACTTTTCCATATGGGAATCTTTTTTAACATTAGTGAAATAAATGGCGGCTGGGGAATCTCCTTGTTCAACTTGCACCAATAGATGTTCTTAGCTATTTCTTCATGTCCCGATTTGAATTGAAATAATAAATCATTGATGGATTTCTAACATTTTGCAGGTCGAGTGATGCATGTTTTTACATTGTCCATATTCCATAAACTGATTTGAGTAATCCCATTTGTCCTTGATCAAATATTATGATGTACATCGTTTAGAAAATCTGACAAAGACACATATTGGCCCAAAAATTTCACACGAGGCATATAATAATCATCAATTATATATAGAGTTAGATCCCATAAGTCTGAGTATCTCTTGATTGTTTCCTTGATTAAATCATCTGAGAATAATTATTTGATATCCCAAGAGTCAAATGATGCTTGAATTTGTAATTTTTATTCTTCACAGAATATGAAATAACTTTGAGGAAGATTAATTCCCTGTGCTTCCAAAATTTTCATATTTTCAAATGAAACTTGTTCTTCCTTTTTCTTTTTAAATTGTGCTTGAGACCCTAAAAGGAACTAACGTACCTGTTCATGTTGCTCTTTGATAACATATAGCTTGGTGTAAGGTAACTCTTGTAAGGAACTAAGTTTGTTACACATCTCCATGAATTCTTTCTTTAAAGTTTCATAATTATCACTTTTCATTTTCATTTCCTCTAATTGAGCAGTCAAGGTATCTACTTGATTCTCATAACTTTTGCTCAATTTTTCTTTCTCATCCTGGACAAGGGCTAATCGGTTATAAAATTCAGACCTGATTTCATTGATGTTGGTATTTAGTTGTGCAATAGTATCTATGTCTCTTTTCTTTTCTTCTATAATGTATTTTAGTTGTGATTCATGTTCTTGTGACCAAATGGCTTCTTGTGATTTTAATTGTTCTTGCAACTCTTCCACCTTTTTCCTTTCTTCCTTTAATTGAGTAGACAATTTACTTACAGATCATTTTTTTTCATTGGAAAATGCTCCCAAGGCATCAAAATCTTCCTTTGCAAATTCTTCATCATTTAAGTGTGTAATATTCCAAAGTTGGCTTACTTCTCATGTGACTTATTTATGGTGTGTCATTTTCCTATTCTTGGTCTTTCTCCTCGCTATAGTTATGGTTTTATCACCAAAAATATATTTGTCAAGGAAAAAACATTATCTTGTATAGGCTGGAGGTTATCAAGATGTAAAGGGGTTGTAAGCATTCTTCCTGGAATGGTAGTTATGGGGGTGGTATCAATAGGATTAGTATTAGGAATATTTATTGTTTGAGAGTGCTCCATATCTGTGTTGGTACTATACTCTTCACTGACTTCAAGAGTTTTGATAGGAGTCTAGATTATTGTTTTCCTCAAGTATTTTTCTCCTATTGTAGTCCTTTGTTGATCATGTTCGTCTACCTGTGAATCCATTGTTGAAGTGTTTTGATCCTATTCAGTTTCATACCTGGATGATTTATCCTCATCTTCATCAATCTATATTGCTTAAATATCATGATTTTCATTATTTTCCTTAAGAAATTTCCTTTTCCTTTTAAATTGCCAATCAATGAAGTTTGAAAATTGGAATTGTTTCTTATAGCATCAATTCTTTGAGATACTTCATGAAGAATTGTGGCTCTCTGAAAAACAATGTCAAAAGGGTCATCTTCATGGATGTATGCTTTACTTTAACTATAACACAATGCTTTTTAATAATCTTTGTTGGATCATGTTTTTTGAGATTCCCTTAGCTACCTAGATTTCGTCTAATTGATCCACTTCCTTTAGAGCATGTTTTGTATTTAATAAATTAAAAATTCCCAGTGAAATTGGGAATGTAGACCATTTCGTTTTCTGATTTCTTGACAGGGATGTTGCAATTCCAACATTAACAGTTTGGTGTGTAATTTCTCTTAAAGCTAGTGTTTCTAGGACATATCTAGGAAAACGATGGGGGGGAGGGGGGGGCTTCACACCCGTACATTCTAATGTATGAGAATTCCTCAGCCACAAACCAATCACCAATATCTTTCATAGTATTCATGGCCTCCTGAGTAAATATGGGAGTCGACTGATTTTTTAAAAGAAAATGTAGAGGAATCATGAAGAAATTATAGATGTCATAGAAAAAATTCTTGTAGTTAATTTCCCACATTTTAGAGCAATACAAATGAATTTCTTCTTCATAGGGATATTGTTTCCAAGCTAAAAGTGGAAAAGAGGTAACTGCACAAACAACATCAATCAAATAACCAAACATGAAAAATCCTAGGCAGTATCTTGGAGGTGCCTCTTGGGACTTTTGAACCTCTTGTTTGATGTTAGCAGAAAGGATATGTTCCCACTTAAAAACATTCCTTGTTAGAACTTGATAAATAAGAGGGACCCAACTCAACTTAAATTTAGAAGAATATTTTTCACAATACAGGTGACAAAGCATGGTGGAAATCAACATGGGGGTTTTCTTTAATCTAGGGACATGATAAATATTATCTCCTATGATTTTGAAAGAATTAGAATCATTCCATCATTCTCTTATTAAATCAACCATCTGCAATTCATCATTTTTAACTTCTTTTTGAATAGATTCTTTAATAAAATTATCATCTAGACTGACTTTGGGTAGACTCAACTTATACATATCGGAAAAATCATTAGGTCTGAAAGAACCAACAAAGTGGCGAGAGGAATTGACGACTGTGTGCATAGAAATATCAATGTGGGAGATTATCCACTGTACCATGTCATAGTAGGGAAATATATATGGTTTGGTAACAATCTTATGAAGGCTAGACTTCCTGATGTCAACTAGGTCATCTACATCTAACTCATGTTCTTCTGTGAAATCACCTTCTTCAATGAATTTATATATAATTGTATCCATTCTAGATTGTTGCTTCCACCTATCTTGAATGTTGTGTTCGGGAAAAATGTTGATTTGGGGTTTCTTTCAATTACCTCTTCATCATCCTTCTACTTATTCACCTTCCCTTTTCACATCATCTTGTAATGATAATCCTTGCAATCAAATGACACAATTCGAGTTTTCTTTCAAAATAAATTTATAGATTTGATTAAAACCAATTTTATCATCAATATGTATAAAAAAATAGCCACGAAAAAATAATTAGGAGGAATTATGTGTTTTTAGGTTCTTGAATTAATGCAGCAAAGGTTAATCCTTAGAAATCTTAGCGTAAATGAAAGCAAGTCTCTAACAAGACTAAAAATGGAGTTAGAGAGCAATTTTGTTCTTAAGACGAAGGAGTGCACTATACCCAATGTTCAATAAATTCATTTAATCACTGTAACCACCAACATCATAATCATTAAATCGTGGAAAATAAAAATTAAATTTTATTCGAATATGCATGGTAATGTTTCTTACCAGTCACTGGTTCACTGGGAGTCTTAAGACTTAACCTTTAACACCAACAAGTGCAACCTGGGTCGATAGGTTTTATTATGATTTTTGTTTATATTATCATGCTTTAATTATGAATTGATCACTTCATGGGGCACGAAAGATTGGGATATTTATGAATAAAAACCAATATCATGGGAAAAATCTTGATTCGATATAAGTCAGGGTATCATGAGATTGGTGCACCAGGGATCAGAATGTTCAATGGTTGTATAATAATTCAAAAATTGCATCAAGACACAAACCCAATATGATATTCCCATGTTAATGTTGAGCAAATTAATCGGGGATAATTTTAAGGATGGAAATTTATTTTGAAATGTAGAAATCTTGGCGAATATTACTAGTCCTTTATATGTCAACTATAAATGTTTGGCGATATTTTTATTAAAATATTCAAATTTCTAAGGATTTTATATAGTTTTTATAAATTTTTGGCGATTTTAAAGGTAAAATAATTTTTTCCTATAGAATTTGGGAGAATAATTTTTAGAATGGTGAATCTTGTTTTGGGAAAAACCATGGAAATTAGCCCATGCGATAAATTTAGCTCCTAAAAGTTTCGCTGAAATTAATTAACTTAATTGTTGATCATTAAAGCATCAATTCAAGGTTTAATCTTAGAGGTTCCAACATTGTATGTGCATGGACTAGGACTAGCATGAATACCTAATCTATGAAAATAACATGAAACGATACTAGAAAATCACAAGAAACTTATTCATTGGGAAACACAATAAGAAAGTTCTCTAATGGAATAGGCTATAGTTGTTCACTCAAGAACTTACATGAGTTTCATGTAAGCTCATTCGCACCTTCAAGTGAAATTGTTCTTATGATTGGAAATGGAAATAAGGAAATCTACGTGTATTGGGTAGCAAAGAAAATCTTAATTACTGGCCAAAAGACTTATTGTTTCTCACTTAATATTTAAACTCAAGTGTTAATAAGCAACTTGTTCCTACCTTCAATGACACTTTATCTATGGAAACAAAGCATGTAAAAGAATATAACTCTAATGAAATATGAAACTACCTGTAATTAAAGGAATTTAATTGATAATCAAAAAATAGAAAGAGACTAATTATGAGGATCGATCCAATCACTTACACACACTATGTAAACCAACAAGTCTTAGATCATTTTCTAGAGTATATCTCCCATACAAAACTACCAAACATCAGAAACAACACTATTATCTTGATTTGTAATTTAAAGAAAGGTGCATTGATTATAGATATGGAACAGAAATTGAATGTTATTAATCAATCTGCACACTTATGTTATGATTGAAATGAAGTATTATGATTTTCACTATTTGAGTTACAATCAAAATTAATGTACAAAGTACACAAAGTCTTAAAACTATAAGGAATATGCAATTTCTATCCAAATTATATAAATGTTGAATACAATATTTTGGAGATCATACAAATGATATGTAAAGACAAAGAATGTGACAACAATCCAACTATACTAATCGTAAATTCAAAACAATATAAAAACAAAAGGATGAAACTATTACCTCTACTGCTACAACAGGGAACCGAGAACCCGATTGGTGGGCCCTCCCAGTTGGTTTCCCACTGCTCAAAAGATCACAGAATTAAAGACCAATTTAATGCACAAATGCTAACTTAGAACACCAACATATCCTCCTTGTATTCATGAATTAAAGTTCAAATATACAAATGAAAGAACAGAGTAATAAAGTATAGAAATGCTGGCCTCTTCTCAGTCCTATGGAGCTATCATTTATACATGAACAATTAGTGAAACTGAATTCTAAACTCAGAATCCATTCAAACAATTTTTACATTTTTTGGAAAATCAACCACACAGAAAATCTGGACAAATCCAAATTAGAGAACCAAGATTATCTCTCAAAATAATTTGAATCTCAGAAATCGACCCATTTGGAAGTCAATTTGGAAATTTATGTACAAAAAACATATTTTCATTTTTCTATAGTCCTCTTCTTCAGCTCGGAAATCAGGTCTAAAATTATTTGTCTGTAAATTTCTTATTAATTTAGACCATAACTTTGACCAAGAACTTGGAGACTCACATGTGTGACCTGGACATGATATGATGGGTGGATAACCATATAGAAGCATCCAAATATGATGTGTATGCGTCGATTTCTCTATTGGACACATGGAAGTATGATGAGCAATGATGGTGTTGCAGAATCTCTATGCGTGTTGCATGAACTGGACTCATGAAAAACATCATCAATGATAAACCAATTAATAATCATCCTAATAATTAATGGAAATAGTCACATTTAGAGGATAATATTACCTTATTGGCTCTAGATAATTATTCCATCAAAAACTCTTATATTATTGTGATGATAGGGATGATAACGAGGAAAAAAGGAGGAATAAATGGACCGAGGAGGGGTTTCACTATAAATCAAATCGTTAATTTTGGAGGCCAAATATCCCCCCATGTCAAAGGTTTTTCACATCCTCGTGCAAACAAACGTTGATGTCGAAATCAAAAATTGTAGGAAAAAACTAGTCTACTACTTTCCAATGGAGACACTGATATTGGATCCCAGGTCCTTTTCTTCCCTGAGATTCCTTGCTAGAACCCAGTTGCATACATTGAACAATTGAGCCTGTGTGTGCCACCTTTTAGCACTCCTAAGCAGTTTCTTTTTATTTTTGACCAATTTTTCATTTTCAATTTCCAACCAATCATATCTATCCTTGAGAGTAGTACTCTATATCTATCCATCACTTCAAATTATTTGATTTTATTCCCTAATGATCCAATATTCTTGCTCTCCTTGATAGGTGAACTTTTGGTATTGTTTAAGAACAATATTGGATAAGGAGGCTCACTGTAATATATATTTTCCTCAAGAATATCCATTACTGGTATCTCTACCTCAACTAGGTCAGGTTGAAAATCAGATACCTTTGGTTTAGATTCCTTATTCATCAATTTCTTAGCCTAGGGTTGGGGACATTCTTTTTGTTATACATCATTATGCCTTGTTGGTATTTCTTCATTATGCACAAGATTCACATACTACTGACAAGGAATGGGTGTTTACACCTTTGTAACCTACATTTCAACTTTTTTCTTTTCCGTACTACATATGAATCTTTTACATGGAGGTGATACATCCTTATTTGGTTTCCTAATTTCCTTGGAAATGGAATTCTCTTCTTGTCTTCACTATCTTTAGTGTTTATTTCATTGTTTTTAGGGATATCAGTAACCTCTTGAGGCAAGTCAACTAATTTTTTCCCTGCCTCTACGAATCCATTTCTGACTATAAATGAATACCAATTCCTTCACAATTAATATTTTGATGAGACCGTGGTGGTAAAGAATATTGGACATACTTTGAAATTTTCCCCAATCTTTTTGAAAAAATAAAATGAAAAATTGATTTGATATCTAGATTCAAAATGAAGAAGCAGTCGAATATGTTAAAGGAAGTCAATTGCATACCATCCCTCACATGTGACAAATTTCTGAAGTACAAACAACAAATTCCTCCATGCCTCCTTGATCCATGACCTCAAAACTCCATGCTTCCAATATGGTGTCTTCTTAGTGTTGCAGAGGAATGATGACCATGCCCCCTGTTCAATTTGTTGGTTTTTAAACCACCTTTTGCCTCTTTGGGGAAATCCTGTAGCTTCTACAATAATATACTTTGTAACCTTCATTACTAAATCACTAATTTGTGCAGTATTCCCATCGAAAATTCATGCAAATTCCTCTCTCACAGAGTCTTTATGTCCTCCAAATTGATAGAGGAATGACAACCAAACTGCATTCTCAAGCATTCTCTTACTTGCATTATATTATGGATACCCTTACAAAGTACCCAACGATGAGGGATAATACCAAATTTTTCATGGCTTCACCATACTGTGACAAACCTTGGAAATGACGCTTTGTTGGATCCCCAATTTTAACAATATTTTCACTAGCAAAAGGTAAGGATGGAGGATTTTAATGCGGGATTTACAAATTGAAAGGTGGTTACAGTGAGAGATATAAATGGCATATGGTTAAATTATGTAGTAAAAAATTATATGTATCGTTAGAGGAGATCATTTTGAATCCTTTTAGTGATTCAAAATGGGTCTCAAGGCAATGAATTAAACGATAATTAGCTCTCCATTTTGATAAGAATAACATGAAATGACAAATTCGAGGGGTGCCTAACCAAAATCATAAAACGTGATCTTGGAAATGATAACATGTGATGATAATTCAAGGGATGGAAAATCAATATCATATCTTAGGAATGATCTTGGAGATGACAATCAAATTTGGTGGTGAGTTTAGAAGTTATGAGAGAATCATTCATAAGCTAATCGTGAGCCAACAAGATTTCATCATGTGACTTACATATCTTAGATGAACTTAGGAAAATTAAAAATTGACCCTTTAACTCTATTTTACCTTTGAAATACAATCATGTCCTTGTCTAGATCGAGATATTTTGAGCAAGAAAGAGAAATAACTATTGAAAAGAGACTTGATGAGGATGAATATTTGGGACCAAAGAAGTCAAATGTTGTTGATGATGAAGACCAATCAATTGATATTGATATATTTTTGAGATGATACAAAACAAAGTGATAATGTATTTAAATTGTTATGTTGATAGGCCAATGACTGTTGACTTCCTTATTTAGGCTAGAAAATTCACTTTAAACAATTTTTACAAGATTGCTTGGTTGTTACAGTACTACTTATAAATGATGAAAATGTAAAAAATATGAATGTTGATGCTACTATTGGAAGGATGGACATTGCAACTTCTATTAGAAGGTTGGACATATCTTGAAGAAGGAGGATGGAGTGAATTGTGGTTGCAAACAAGACTATATGGTGATCTTTATTGGGACAATATATAAACATACGACGGTAAGAAATCAAATTGCTGCAAGTTGTTTTTGATACCAGAAAGTCATATATTCTTCATCCATACCCTCTATTCGTACAACTAAATCTATGTGAATAATTTTACTTAGAGTCAAACAAAGCAAGATATCGTTGGATTACTGGTCAATAATTCAAATCGTTAACCAATGCGAGATGACCCACCATTAATGTCAATGGGAATCAAGGTACAAAAGTACATTATAGTATATGTGAATGGATGTGTTGGATTCGAACACATATAGAATCCATAATTCAAGGGACATTGATGTATTCCCTTGTTTATAGCGAGAGAACCAACCATTAAGGCATGCAGGGCTCAAGGTACTTATAAACATATCTAATATTGATCCCATATGATGTGTTGGAGTCAATGGGATGAGACCCATTGGAAGGTGGGCCTTAAGGAATCCCACACCATCCAACACAAGAATAAAACATAATTGATTTGAAGAACCATAAAAATTGAACCAATGTCAACTTTCAATGTCAACTCATGTCCAACTGCGTCAATGAAATGGTTTTCACAATTGGATTTATTTTTCTCTTTACTATTTTATTCATTTATTTACACTATCCTACTTTACATGAAAAACAAATCATTTTTTTCAAGTGTAGGAGTATTTTCAATGCAACCATTCAAGAAACAAGATCTCTTTCAAACTCATATCCAATTTTGAAAAGTATACCTTAATGAGTATCAGGATATGAGAAGATAATTGATTTAGTGGAGATGGTGTCAAGAAGTTTTGGAGAATGGAGGAATTTCATGGCCTAATGACTATTTGGAACCAAGTATCAATGTAGTCTTTGTTTCCCTGGTCCTCTTTTATTTTTATTCCATGAAGTTCTTTGTAAGGTTGGTCATCACACTCCAGAATATACAAGGGATATGGTGATAGGCATGCCAAAAATTCTTCAATCTCTGGCTCTGAGTGATGTTCTTCATCAATTGTGGTCCTTTGTTCTTGGATATGTTCTAGATGCTAATAAGGATACATAGAATAAACTCCTAAGTTCTCCTCTTGTGGTGAATGTATCCTTTGTTCCACTACTTCTTCTTGGATTGTATATTCGTCCTTAGTGACAATTTTGGAGTGTGGGAAAGGATTTGAGACAATCCTTCTAACATAATTTCCTACTTTGATCAGCAAGTTCCTGAGCATATTTAGTTCTTATGGTTGATCTGGAGCTCCTTCTCATAAATGGATTAGTATTATAGGGGATCTTACAGCTCCAAAATAAAAATTTAAAGGAATAAATTTGGCCAAAATAAAAATCATCATGTACTTGGATGCTCTCACTCTACTAAGACCTTGTTGTCACCAAGTTATCCATTGACATGAGTTATCTTTTTCCTTTCCATGAATCAAACCAAAATAAAACACACTTTCATAAAAGGAAACAACAAGGCTTTGGAGAAACTCACCAAAGTGAATGCATCTGGATAGAACCCCCCTAGGAACTTAAGAAGCAAGGGAACATTTGCATCTTACAGGCTTCTTCTCCTCCAGGTTGCAACGATATCTACAAAACAAAACCTTGTCAAAATAAACTACCCATTCTCTAATCCCTTGTAGCACCTCCTCGATGACGACGCAAAACATGTCAAGAAAATTAATTAAATTAATTTTTTATCATTAAATCATCAAACCGGGGGCACAAGCTTAGAGGTGCCAAAACTATATGTGCATGGAATAGTACTAGCATGACAATATTATCTATTAAAACAACATGAGATGATACTAGAAAATCAAAAGAAAATTGTTCATTGGGCAGAAAGACAAGAAAGTTCCCGACTGGCGTAGGCTACATTTGTTCACTCAAGCAATGCCCTGAGTGTCATGTAATCTCATTCCTACCTTCAAGTGAAACTGTTCTTATGATTGGAAATGCAAAAAAGGAAATCTATGTGTATTCGATAGAAAAACAAATATTAATTACTGGCCAAAAGGATTATTGATTCTCACTTAATCTTTACACTCAAGTGTTAAGAAGCAACTTGTTCCTACCTTCAATGACACTTCATCTATGGAAACAAAGTATGTAAAAGAATATAACTCTAATGAAGTTTGAAACTACCTGTAATTAAAGGCATTTAAGTGACAAACAAAAAAGAGAAAGAGACTAAATATGAGGATTGATCCAATCACTCACACACACTTTGAAAACCAACAAGTCTTAGATCATTTCTAGGAGTAGATATCCAATATAAAACTACCAAACATCAAAAACAACACTACTATCTTGATTTTCAATTTAAAGGAAGGTGCATTGATTATAGATATGGAACAAAAAATGAATGTTATTAATCATTCTGCACACTTAGGTTATGATTGAAACATAGTATTATAATTGTCAGTTTTTGATTTACAATTAGAATTAATGTACAAAGTACACAAACTCTTAAAGTTGTAAGGAATCTGCAATTGCAATCCAAATTATATAAATGTTGAATAAAATATTTTTGAGATCATACAAATTGTTATAGCACAAATTGTAGGTTGGGAAAAGCCTGACCCAAACACAAATCAATTTCTACAACTTGGAAATCCTACACCCAATGTCACCTCGATGTAGGTCTCACATCAAGGGTGACTATGTCACTCTAGGTAGCCGATCCTGATGACCCTAGGGGGATTGATATGGATATGTATAGAGATGTAAGTGAAGCCCCTAGAGGTTAATTCTAAGTGGAGTGAAAGGTGGGAAGAGATGCTTTGCAAGTCAAGTGATTGTTGCCCCAAAGGTATAGTATTTCTCCGGATGATTGTACCTTCCCAAGACACAAGAAAATCGAACTTGCAATGATATATGTTAGTATGGATCAACAAGTTAAGATTTATGCCCCTAATTTTTATCAATATATGAAATTTTATATCAGCAAGTAAGACATTCAAATCAGCATGTAAAGCATAATATCAGTCAACAATATTATCAATGAGTATGGTAATCAAGTATGACTGAAAAATGGCACTTTAAGGCTCAATAAAGCAGGTTGTTATAACAATGTATTTTCTGCAGAAAATTGCAGCCTTATAGCTGTAGCATTCAATGGCATGAATAAACAAAATTAACGATGGAAAAGTTCCAAGAACTATCCCAAAAGGTGTGCCCTAGTTAGTAGAGTAAATGAGAAAAATTAGAGAGCTAGTCTAGGGTTAGTTTATGAGTTAAGAGAGTGTTAGTAGCTAGGGTTATGCAGCCCTAGTATCTGTAGGTTAAAGTTTGTAACAATAATTAGAGTAGTAGGAGAGAGGGGATTCCCTAGTAAGGGAAGACTCCTCTCAATGAGGAAAACCAACTTCAAGCAAGAAGCCTTTCAAATGATCAAAATTTGTGTTTCCCAAGGCAATCCAATGCAAAAAATGTATGACTAGTTTCTTCACTATTGGGTTAATGGAGTCAAATTAAGTAAGAGCTAGAGAGGCTACCTCCTTGAGGGTGTAATCCCTTTTACTTCCCAAGGCAAGTTTATCTAGCTAGGGTTTAAGCTAAGAGGGTATATGTCTTTATACTTCTCTTAGCAAACCCTTGTTTAATCAATAAGGTGAAGCAATAAAATGATGAAGAATATGGTGGGGGTGTATTCCCTTATAATTTCCACCTAGTTCCTAGCACAACAATCCTTGAATTGAAAATAATGATAGCATATGTGTACAAGACCATACCAAAATAAAGAAAGATTCTAAGATAATCCACCATAAAAGATAGAAAAACATCATCCATGGCTAGTGCCTCACTCCTCCATCAACGATTCATTAACATAGCCATAAAAAAATGCACAAGAGACTAATAGATCCAAATATAGCAAAAATTTCAGATCAATACTTCTCACCATGAGGGAGAGTTATGTTAAAATGATATCTTATGATCTCTTATTTATACAAAATTTCAGCAAGGTGACTTTTCCAAAAATTAAGGGGTAAACCAAAATATTAGGGGTCAACAACCCTAATATTTCCCCCTTAACAAAGAGATATTAAACAATTCATTTAAAATTTCACTTTTGCACAAATAAAACCCTAATTTACATGGACATCACCCCTTTAGGGGACGTTTTGGCACGAGGAGAAGGTTGTTGGTGATGTAGGAGGGTAGTAAGGCTTCCCAAAGCCACATGTAAAGCATCCAAATGTCTTCCTTCATGGTCAAAGCCTCAAACAACTAAAAATTTCTAAGTGCCAATGCATATCATCTCACCACCATGCCTTAGCCCCCCAATTTTTTCAATAACCTCTTTTACATCCTTGCTTTGTTGCTATATCAATAACCATGGAAGGAAACTTATAGTTTTTCCATTTGCATCGTTATTTGAATGAATAACACTTTGCATTGCATGATTGTCATCCTTAATGTCATTGCAAATATTAAAAAAAAATCTTTATCACTCCTTCCATCTAAGATTCGCCATAACGTTTATGTTACATTCTTCCTGATGTGCATTCTATCAAACAAATGAAAAAAATTTAGGCGCTCATAGTAGGGGAGCCTACTGAATTGTATGGGATAACTTTCCATTCCTCATGGAAGCACCCCATTATTAATTCCTTCATGATGACCTTCAAGGTGAAGAATATAAATTAAAGATATTACAACAATACTTGTCAATTAGTACAATGAACAAAATGCAATAAAATTATAAAATATTCCAGAAATTTCAGGTATGATACAGATGATTTGATCCAATATACCTTAACTATTTCTATAACTTCCATAGACGAGGTGCCATTCTCTGTGGTTTTAATACAGTCTCTTCTTTCTAATTGAAAAGATGTTTCTCGGTACTTCAATACCGATGGTTCTTAGAGAGGAAGTGTCTATACTCATCAAACACCTCCTTTCCTAAACTTCTTGAACGATGAGATTTCATCTTAGGACCACAAAATGGACATGGAAATTTACCCTTTGTTTGAAGACTTGCAAGAGATGGATTAAATTTATATCAATTATTCGAAGTATGTTTAATGAAGGGATTATATAAAAATACATGCATGATATGAACTTCATAAAATTAAGCACTATTAAAGTTCACTATAATGTTATAACATAAAACAAAAATGTGTTAGCCCTAGGGCATCGTGAATTGTTCATACAAGAATTGCATGGAATTTAAATTCCCTTTGCGTACCTACTGGTCTATAGATATCATACATAGTGATTCCCTTCCATAACTCTAGTAACTCGTCGATAAAAGGCTCAATATATACACTCATATATTTGAATTGGTACTTACCTAATAAAAAATACCAAACATAATTATAAGACATAATTGAACATATATGAGTAAACAAAAAATTATAAGACATAATTATGAAACAAACAAGACACATGAAATGTTACCATGCTAAGAAACAATTCTAAGAAAATACCTGGAACAATCATTTCCAACAATATGTGCTCCCTCTTTATTGACATCCATGGAGGAATGTTATTGTTGATAACAAAAACAGGCCACATCGAGTAAGTAGATTTGATCTCCAAATGGATTGACACCATCGGCTACCAATGAAATCCTAAGATTATGAGGTTCATCTTTAAAATGTGGCCATATTTCCTCTATCTTCTTAAATGCAGATCCATCTGCAGGAATTCGAAGAGCACCATCTTTAATTTTGTTATTTTCATGGTAATCCATAAATTGTGTTATGCTTTTGCACTTGAACAATCGTCACAAACGTGGAATTATGGGAATATAACGAAGAACCTTTCGAGGCACCTTTTTTGTTACTTGATCGATTCAATATATACTAATTTGAAATTTCGGGCATTCTTCTTTCGACACATGTTCTCCATAATATAGAATATAATCATATGGACAAGAATGAATAGCTTGATACTCCATTCCAATATCTTTCATTATGGCATGTAAATCTTGGTATGTGCAATAAAAAACATTTGACAGTGGTAACAAAAAATTACCTAACAATCTACAACATAAAAAATCAATATTGGTTAATGTAAAGAATATTGATCATACATATTGCATCCAAATTTTACACATGATCAAATAACAATAAAAATAGAGGAAAAAAGAAAACCTTTATCATCATGTACTAAGTTTGAAAAAATATATTACATACCTTAGCAGTTGTGTGACACAAGTGTTTGACAAACCATTCATACACGAGAAACACTATAGAAGAGAGAAGACTTGTTTTGGAGCCTTCATAAAGAGGTTGGATTTCCTTCTCAAGTACATTTATATAAAAAACACCATCAAGTTGGTCATCATGATCATCCATTCGAGAATTATTAAATGTCTCATGGATCAATATATCTGTCCCATCTTCTTCAACTGTGTTATTAGCATCATCATCTTCTTCCATAGGATCATTAACTTGATCTTCAATATTTGCTAAATGTTCCTGAACATGAGATTTTAAAACCACGTCTTCCTCCACAGGTAATGCCCTAGGGAATCATTCCTTTATAATTACAAACAATCAATTAATATTATTAAAACAATCCAGACGTTTACAAATATAATATAGGAAAACAAAGAACATGAACATGAATCTCCATATTTCCTTTATTGTCCTTATGACCCCTAATGCTTATAAGTCTTAACCTTTCAAGGTGATAGAATAGGAACATGGAATATCCATATTTCCTTTATTGTCCTATTCCTGAAAAATATGACATTCAACCAGTGTGGGGTTTTCACTTTCCATTAGTGATTTTCATAAAATGTTGACATTATTGGGAACTGGAATTGATCTTCAAAATGTTTAAAAATGAAACAATTACCAATATAAAACAGGAAATAGCAACTCTACAAATAATTTTCAAACATGGTGTTGGTACTAATATCAAAAGAGGAATTAGAAACTTTTCAAATATTTCTCAAACATAGCCCTATGTAAGTAAAACAATGAAAATAACCCTATGCTACTTTTTTAATTAATCTCTAAGACCAAATTGGATGAAGGAACAAATAATTATGACTACATTTCAAATTCAGAAAATTAGTGGAGGATAATAATGATAGAAAGAATATATATGTTGTAATGTTGATTAATACAAAAATAGACAAATAAAAATTCATGAAACCTGATAGCACAATTCACATATGAAATATCCTTTTTGTTGGGACCAACGCTCGATGCATTTCTTTTCATGAGCATACTGTGGAGTGAAAAAAACACATGTTTTGGATTAAAAATTTAATGATAAAATACATATTTGACACCCATAAACCATTCATTTAGCAAACATGAAAAAACATAAACCACCCTTTTCTATCCCCCTAAACCCTGTACCTTCAAGGTGTCAGAACATGAACATGGAATCTCCATATTTCCTTTATTGTCCTCTTACTGAAAAATATGACATTCAACTAGTGTGGCATCTACACTTTCCACTAGTGATTTTTGTTTAAAAACCTATAACCTAACCTAACCCCTTAATCCCTAACCCTAAACCTCTAACCCCTACTCCCTAAAACCCCATTAATCTCTAATTCCAACTAGGACCTAAACCCATAAACCTGCCTTAACCCATAACCCCTTAACCACTAATCCCTAATCTATCCTTATTAACCCTTAAAATGCTAAAATATTAACCTATGTTAGGTACCATATCTATTATAATATAAGAAAACATAAATACTACAGAGAATAACAACGGAACAACACAATAGATGAAAAAACATCACCAGAATAATACCTTTATTGATAGGAAACAATGTTCACTTCCCTCTTTGAGGGGGAAAACTCCAACATATAAATGCTCTATTACAATAATTCTCAAGACAAAACTTCTCATTCCCTCAACTCCTATTTATACTAAATCTATCTACCACAAAAACAATCTAGAGGAAGATCTTCTAGAAGTGGAATCTTCTATTAGGTCTTCTTACATTTGACTTATTCTTCCTTATTACTAGTCCTTATTAATATTGGTCTTTATTAAATGGAAAATATATTATTCTACCTACATGAAGAGTTAGGGATGTTAGGTCCTTAACATGCCCTCTCCTTTAAAAACAGTCTTGTCCTCAAGGATTGAGATGAGGAAATTGTTGCAGAATGATAATGGCTCCCAGGTGGAATCTGCTGGAGTTCTATATTTCCATTGTACTAACACTTCCTTGATGGTGAAATGACAAAGATGATGCTCAAGATGGTCAGAGAAATATTTTGGATGCAGCCATATGGAGACTTCTTCATCCAACTCGTCACCTTCTTTAAGAATGAGACATGAAAAATTAGATGGATCTTAGAATGACTTGGCAAGGATAAATGGTAGGCGACCAGTCCCATGTGCTTGAGAACTATATAAGGACCATAAAATTTAGGTGTAAGTTTCTGACAATGTTCAACCTTGAGTGAATTCTTCTTATAAGGTTGCAGTCGAAGAAACACTTGGTCCCCTTCAGCAAATTAACGTTCAAAATGACCTTGATATGCTTGTCTCTTCATGTGATTCTGAGACATTATAAAGATCTCTTTGAGGGAATGGAGAATAGCCTCTCGAACTATGGATCAAGTGTAGCATGAATCTCATAAAGAAACATGGATTTAATCTTTGACTATTTACTTAAATACAAAAAACCTTTGTAGCGAAGATCATCATTATGGCAAGATTACCCTGGGGAAACTAGATAATTGGCTTGCAATTGTTGGATTAGACGTGGAATTTTGGGATGTTGTAACCATTCTTGGAGAAAAAATTGGAGCCAACATGGTACAATGAATGAGAGGGAAAGTATGGGCCCTTAATCTTCATATTTTCTTAAAAAAGCATCAACAACCATATTGTCTTTTCCTTTCTTGTAAATGATCTCATATTCATATCCAAATAAATTAGTCACCCATTTTTGTTGCTTTGGGGATGAAAGAAATTTCTCCATAAAACACTTGAGGCTTTGATGATCTATCTCAATTTGGAAGTGTTTCCCTAATAGATAAGGGTGCCAGAGATCCATGGCATGCAAAATAGACAATATTTCCTTTTCATAGATTGATTGGCCCAAATTTTTCTCTAACGGTTGTTTGTTGGTAAAGGCCAAAGGATGGCCATCTTCCATAAGGGCTGCTCCAATTCCTTTCTATGAAGCATCATAGTCCAGGAACAAGGTATTTTTGAAGTCGGGAAGGGCCAGGACAAGAGTGGTGCACATAGCCTCCTTTAAGGCTTGGAAGGAATTAACAGGTATTGTAGTCCAAGTGAAAGAATTATTTTTAAGGAGATCAGTGAGAGGGGCTGCAATTTTTCCATAATTCTTAAAAAACTTGTGATATTATCCTGTTAAACCCATAAAACCATGCACTCTTTTGAGATTCTTAGGACGAGGCCAATCTTTCATAGCTTCAATTTTCTTAGAATCCACCCTGACACAACCCTTTCCAACAATATGAACCAGGTACTCCACTTCCTAAGATCCAAAAGCACATTTATATTGTTTGAGAAAAACTTGGTGCTAAGACAGTAGATGAAGAACTTGATCCACATGAGCAAGATGGGTTTTCCATGTTTTACTATATATGAGAATATCATCAAAGAAAAATAAGACAAAATGATGGAGAAAAGGATGGAATACATGATTCATGAGGCTTTGGAAAGTGGAGGGATCATTACAAAAACTAAAGGGCATGTCCAATAAATCATAGTGGCCCTCATGAGTTTGAAATCCAATCTTAGGAATCTCTTCCTATTTCATACGTATCTAGTGGTATCCATAACTAAGATCAATTTTAGTAAAGTACTTGGCACCACTTAATTCATCCAAGAGATCATCAATGACATGAATGGGAAATTTGTCTTTGATGGTGAGTTTGTTGAGGGTGAGAAAGTCAGGACACATGTTCCAAGAACCTTCTTTCTTAAGTACCATGACCACAGGAGAAGAATAGAGGCTAGTACTAAGACGGATAACACCCGTGGTGAGACATTCTTCAACAATTTTCTCAATTTCATTTTTCTGGGCAAAGGGATGACGATAGGGACAAACATTGGGAGGAAGGTTGTCGAGGACGAGGGGAATGGAATGATCATGAACAACATGGGAAGGGGAAGTCCCTAGGGAGTGGAAATAGCTTGATAATTAGAGAGGATGGATTGGAGTTCAAGATGCACAGAGGGTGTCTCAGTAGCTTGAATGGAATGGAGTTGTGCAATAATTCCATAATGACCTTTTTTTAGGAGCTTTTCCATGCGATGGGAACTGGTGATCTCAAGGGAACCTGTTGTGATTCCTTGGAACTTATACTATTTGCCCTCATGGTTGAATTGCATGGTTAATTCCTTAAAATACATGAGAATTTGGCCAAGATTCCTTAACCATTCATTACCCATCACAATGTCACAACCACCCATGTTGATAGAAAACATATGATATTTCATGTTGTACTAATCAATTTGGAGACACACATTTTCATAACGCCCCCCACATTTCATGGACCCTCCATTGGAAATCATGATTTGAAAGTTGTTGATTGCATGGATATAACAATTATCTTCTTGGGAAATGTGAGAATGATTAAGATTATGGGTGTTTCCACTATCAATTAGGATGATGAACTTATGATGCTTAATGTATTCAATTATCTTGAGGGTTTCAGGAGAAAAATAGCTAGTGAGAGCATTCAGTGAAATGATCAATTTGACTTCTGGGGGGTGTGGGGGTGGAGTAAGGTTAGTGGGTTCAGGTGAATCAGCCACAGGGGGAGCCTCAACATCATCTTCAGAAACATCCTTAGAGAGGGCCATACAAATATTTTGTTCCTTAAATTTGTGCCCATGAAAATATTTGTCATCACAGTTATAACAAAGGCCCTTGATTTGGCCTTCAACCATTTATGCCTGGGTCAATTTTTGGATCTTCAGTGGAGGGGCAGGAGTGACTGGTTTAGGGCGAGGAATAAAGGAGGGTTTTCTAGTTTGAGAAGAGACAATATGTCATGCTTCCTTATCTCTTTTAGTAGCTTCCACCCAACTCTGTGGGCAGACCATGATGACATGGGAACAAATTCCATCATTGAGGCCACTGATAAATCATTCTAAAAAAAAGCATCAGACATGCCCTCCATGTGGAAATACAAGTGCTCAAATGTAGCTATAAAGTCTTTCATTGTGCCAGATTGTTACAAATTTTTCAAATGACCTAAATGGTCGATGTCATTGTCAAAGCGTTCATAAATCTATACAACAAATTACGTCTAGGCCACATACCTTTGGAAGGGATTTTTTCTCCATTTCCATGATTTACAACGTTCTTGATCGAGATAGAGAACACCATAATGGAGTTTTTCCAACTCATCGATAATGTCATACAAAGAGAAGTAATGTTCCATTTGAGTTACCCAACCGGTGAGATATGATCCATCAAATTTGTTCACATCCACTCAAGGAAGGCATAGGTCACGCTGAAAGTGATGGGACTAAAAATTATGGGAATTAGAGGAAGTATCACCTTTAGGGTACAAAGGTTGGTCAGATGAGGTAAGGTCTCCCATAATATTCATCTTGGCATAGATTTGGGAAGTGAAGGATTCAAGATGGGTAGAGAGGTCCTGTTTCAGGGTTTCCATTTTTCCATCTATAGTGGAATGCATTTTTTATTGACGGTGGTAATGACCCAGGTGGAAATCGGTGGCCACCCACCTATTACACTGGCTCAAAACAGGGGTTTCCACCTTGGTATCTTTTCTATAACTTTTTGGGTCCTAAACTTCCGGGGCCATTTTGAGGCTCTAAACAACATATTTTGTGCCCTCTATAGTCGCACTATAGCATTTATCTAGATTATGATGGAAAAATGTATAGTCCTCGGATAGAACTTTTCAATGAGTTATCGTATGCAAAAGTTGTGCCCTTGGGAAGTTGGTGTACCAACTACTCCCATCGGGGCCCACAACCCTTTTGGAGTTTCATCTTCCGAGGTTAGTGTTTTGGATTTTATTTATGTTAAAAATTCCTCTAAAGAATAATTTTAATGATCATCATATTCTTTTGAATGAGTGTATCCATCACATCTCTTCTCAGAGATAAGTTGCCACCATTCTAGTTAGTCATTCACTCTATAATTTTATAGTTTATGTACATTGTCTCATTAATAAAAATTGTGCATTATGATATTTCTGTGTTTATTGAAATATCTATGTATATTTCCTTTTTATATATCTTCCTTCATTTAATTCTCAAAATAATCTAGATTAGGTAATATTGGAATTGAGTTATCGCACTTCCTTCTGGGCCTCTGAGAAATTAGATGAGAAGGCATTGAGGTGGGCTTCAATGTCTTGGCTACAGGTGTGGGCCCTGATAAAGGGGGGAACTAGAAAGGGACGGGTGGGACCACACACAAAATCGGTTATGTGTGAAGGGTATCATGATGATAAGTATGAAGAGGGGAATCCAATGGGGTAGGTTCCAAATAAAGGGGCCAGAAGGGGATAAGGATCATAGAGAAAAAAATATCAAAAAATGATAGGTATGCATGTAATTGGAACAAAAATAGAAGTCCAATGGGATAGGTATTAAATAAGGGTGCAAGTAAGCCCCAGACTCTTTTTTTCTTTTTTCTTTTTTTACTCCTACAGAGCTATACTCCAAACTGAATAATACTGCAGCGGTGAAATGCCCAAATCCTTAACATGAAGAAATATGTCGTAATTTCACAACCCGAATGTAGACGACTAGGTTGCATGATAATATATATTTTCTATTCGTGTTCTATACTATTTTTTTTCCCAAGGGTCAGGGTTTTTAGAGTGCCTACAGACAAGGGTTTTCCCTATTCTATATCTCTCTGATATACGTGTGGGGTCGAACAGTAGTGCTCGACCCAATATCTTAGGGAACCAACTAAGGAGACTAGACTGTACCCTTAGACATACTACCCAATTATCCAGGTACTAGAGAGTATCTTCCTGATTGTTCTTCTCGGTGGAAGTATAAAAGTTAGGCAATCGATTAGTTTATCTACAAAGGGCTTCGGGATATCTAGGTCAGTCCGTATACTTGTGTTTTTTGATGTGCTACTACTCAAATGGGTACCAAAAGGGGTTACTATTGCATTATCTTGTTATTGATGTCAAAGGATTGATGTAAAAGAGTTCATGTCAATTATTTATATTGTATCATTGATGTATTTATTGTTGAATCATGTGATCATATATGTAATTGATGTCTAAGGGTTAATTTCATGAGGTGTCATAGTGATGTGTTGTCATGGTTTAATGTTCTAGATGGATTGATGTATAGATGGGTTGATATAAAGATTGATCATCATTGGCTAATCATGGTTGATATGAAGTACCAAATGGATGAAATACAAAGTGGTCCCCTTATGGTGAAACCCTCAAAGGAAGATGCTTTGTGAAGTCCAAATGGTTAAGTGGCTGAGTCATCCTAACAGTCTGGTTAGGGAACCCAAGTTTATTTAAGGAATAATTTTATGAAGATCAGTGAATTTTTTAGTGAGACATGGATAGTGTTTGTCATGCCCTTTTCGGTGATATATGGAACGTCACATAACTCCTCATGGTTAGAGATTTATGGCCATATGAAGTTGGAGAACCCTCATGTGTTGTCTAGAATCCCATAGAAGATCAAAGAAGTCAAACTATTCTAGAATCTCTTAGAAGAAGGTTGACTAGTCAAAGAGGTAAGTCATGGGTTAAGTGGTTGCAACAAGAAAACAATTAAAAATAATTTAGTTGCAACTAGAAGCGGAGAATTTACTATTTGTAGAAAAGTGGGTTAGAAGTGGACAAGTGGTTAGAAGTTAGTTAGAACCAAGAAGGAAAATGGTTGAAGTTGGTTAGCTAATAAACCCTAGAAGAAGATACCTAAAGAAATATAAATAAGATAGCAAGGGTCTCTTATGAGAGAATCTCTTGATTATATTGAAGATCTATGATGGTGAAATATTTATTGCAAGTACTCATGCTTGCATAAGAAGTTCCATAAGTCTGAGATTTTGATGGTGAAATTTTTGAAGGTTCTGAAAACCCTAGTTTTATGAATTTGTATGCGGGATAGAGTGGGCCAAGGCACATACATATGCACGTTGTAGTGATCCTGGGTTCATACATATGCATGCTAAAGGAGAGAAGGGTGCATAAAGTTCGAAAATACATGGAATATTTGAGTAAGTGTTGGTGCCAAGTTCCTGAAGTCTGAATAAAGTTCTAGATCAACATTCTACAGGTTCAGATCTGCTACAGAGGTTTTGGTATGGATAAATATTCTCTTGATTTTCTCATGGTATCGTGAATTATTGATGCATTCTTTGTATGGTTATATTGATGTCTGAATATGGTAGTTGATTGGTTGAGAAGTTCAGTTATGTTATGATTGAGAGATATCCATGATATATGATGGCATATGGTTGAGGAGCATGCATAGGTTGTTGGATAGTATTGGATATGGTTTTGTTTTGGCTATGGTATAGATTGGGAAATGAAAAAAAGTTTGCAGTAATAGGTCACAAGTGGATGTGATAGAGGAAGAAAGAATTTGAAGGGAAGACATTGTGAAGTTTAAGAAACCCTATTTTCTGAAGGTGTACACATGATGACAGTGGGTCAGGGAACATACATATGCGTGTTGTAGTATAGGCAGGTCGTGTACATATGCAAGCTGCTGTATAAATAGGTCGCGTACCTATTGACATATTGGATTATATCTACAAGATGAATCTTGTACTTGAGGATTGAATTCATCTTCTCAGTTGGTGTTGATGTTTGTAGGTTGACTCTTGCATTTAGAGTTAGTTCTCTTGTGGAGTTGTTTCTCTATTCATTTGTTGCTGAAAAACCCCCAAGGATTGTAGTCTGTACTATAACATAAACTTATACATATATATTTTGTTTCTTGTGTTCCTTATGGTGATGGTTTATTGATGATGTTTGTTGATGAGATATGTTTACATGCAACTTGTCATAAATGAAAGTAATGAATGTTCAGTAAATGGTGATTGCTAACTAAGGTGTTTTGTAAAGGAGTAAAAATATCCCTACATTGATTCACTCCCCCGCTTAGTGTGGTCAATGTGTCCAACAATTGGTATCATATAAGGCCTTGATCATAAGCCTTACAAGCTTGAAGTAGATCCATGGACACACAAATTGATGAACATGTAGATGAAGTTCCCCTCTTTGATGAGACAAATTACTCGGTATGGAAAATAGAAATGAAAGGGTTTTTGAAGGAAAAAGGAAAAGGTATTTGGAATGCAACTATTGGTGGATCAGTTCCCTTGAAGAATAAGTCAAATTTTACAGCACAAAAGGAAGAAAATAATAACAATGCATTAGCTCTCCAGACCATTTTCAATGGACTCTCAAGTTTTGTCAAAAAAGCATGGGAGAATGTACTTCTGCCAAGGATCTATGGCTTAAGATAGAGAAGGTATATGAAGACAAAGAAGGTGATTCCATCAAGTACAATGAAGGTCAAGACTCTCCAAAATATTATAATGACAATACTCCTAATGAATTTGAATGTTCACTTACAATTCAAGAAGAACATATAGTAGAAGTTTGTATATATGAAGAAGAAGAGTTGTTGAAGTTTAAAGAAAAAGTTTTATTTGAGTTAAGTTATGTTAGCATTGAAATAGGACATTATTCAATTTCTTCTGAGTATCTTGAAAAATGAATTAATGAATTCCTATAAAAATATCCAAATCATATCATGGAACTAAAGAAAATTCTCAAAGAACAAGAAGAAAGTAAAAATACTCAATTATAATAAAAAGAAGAAGAGATCAAGAAACTAAAGAATGATCTAACTAGTCAAGTAGAAGAAATGAAGAAGGGAGATGATGAACTTAGAAAAATACTTGAAGATCTTAAAATCAATGTAAATTTAAGGACTCAACTTGAGGAAGCCAAAAGGGTAGAGGAACTATTAAAGAATCAAGTAAATGAAAAGGAAGAGTCATGCCATAAGTTGGAAGTTGAAGTTGTTGATCTCAGAAAGAAAGTAGAAAAGTCAAATACTTATATCAAGTTTATGAAAAGTTCAACAATATTGAATAAAATCTTGGATAGTCAAAGATCACCAAATGATAAATCAGGTCTTGGATACAACAAGGAAGCTACACACCTTGAAGCTAGCACTTATAATAAGCATGAGGTAAGTCCTTCATTCTCAAAAGGTGGAAGAAAAGCTGCAAGTCAAGTACCTAAACAATGAAAGGAAAATTTAAAAATAAAAAAGCAAGGAATACATCAAGAAGCCATCTTTACACCCAAAAAAATTTTTTAGAAGAGAGACACCTTCAAGGACGACACCAAAGCAAATGAATGCAAATGTTTTTCATGGTCACTACTTCTCATGTAATGAATATAGACACAAATCTTTGGATTGCAGACATTATGCAAGGAAAGATGTTGCAAGGCTTCATAACAACCTAAGTTGTTGGAGATGTAATCAAGTGGGACACATTGCTACTCATTGTCACACCATGAGATGTTACAGCTGCAGTGGGTTTGGAAAAAAATCCCAAGATTGTTGGAGCACAAGAAGATAGTCCATGAGGAGTGTCTCATATAGCATGAAAAGAAGAACAAATGAAACTAGGAAGGAAGATAATATTGAAAATATGGAAGCTCAAAAATCAATTTCTGAGAAGCCAGGACACCTTCAAAAGTGGATGAAGAAGACTGAACAACCAGAATAGAATGGAAACCATGAGGCAAGCTCAAGCTTGACATTTTCTAAAGCATATGCAGGATCCTGTGGAAGAAGTCATGTACATACACAAGGTGACCTATAGAAAGGCCACGTACATATAGGATATGTCATGTAACAAGCATCGTATCTATGGTAAAAGCCTTGGAAAAGAAGGATATGCAGATGAGTTGCAGCATGATTTGATGATATAACTTTGTTTTGCAGGGTCTGACATGGTTTGTTGCAGGTTTGCATGATTATATGGTTGCATGTATGTTTTATGTATGTATGGTGATGACATATGGTTGAGTGTTGAAGCATATGCTTGATGCCTGTCCTGGATGCATGATACTAACTCTAGAATATGGATTGAGGCATTTTTTGTTGAGGAACATAGTTGGTTATGATAGTGAAGTTATGGAAATTTGGTTATAAGATATATCATGATCTATTGAGGCACACTTGTGGTACATGTTTAGAGATAATATTGATTGCTTATTACTTTTTGCAGTGAATGATTTTTTAGGAAAATTTGTCATGGTACATGGTTGGTACATATGTGAGATCCATTGATATATCTTATGATGTATTGTTAGAGGCATATTTATTGGATGTCTTGGTTCATTCATTTGGCATGTAGTTGAGCTACATATTGGGACATTTAGTTGATGAGTTGATGAGGTGACAATGTTGTACATCATTGATAAGTCACAACTTGATCTATAGTTGATGCATGATTGGTACATACTTGGCACATTGGTTGAGGCACTTGCTAGTAGTATCATTGGCACATGGTTTATGGATAATATGGAATATGTGTATGGATATGTTATTGAGGTTTGGTGCATTGTTGATGCATGTGTGGTGCATGGTTGATGCACTTGTAGATGGTATATGATTGTGGGTGATAGTAATTGGTTAAAGTACATAATTAGTATTACTTGTTTAGAATATACGTTGGTACATGATGTACGATATAGTTGAGACACTTGTTGATGCTAGATCATTGAGATACATATTATGACACATGGTTTATGATAGAGTCATATCATATGTGATATGAAACTTGTTTGAGGCACATGGAACTACAAGGAAAAGACCCTCTAGAAGAGGTTGTTGCGGACACCCCTATAAAAATATCCCAAAAATCCGTTTATAGCAGATGATACTAGCAGAGGTGAGCGGTCGAAGGTTTTAGTAGATGTTTTTACACTAGTGATTTTATAACTACATAATACAACTCTGCATTTTAGACAATAGGCACATCGGTTCCCTCAAAACTAGTGCACTGTAGCAAGGTTATTTCAAATAAAGAACAATATTATCTGGTGCGCTACGAAAATAAGGATGCATCGAGAAATAATGATGCACCATAATAGCATTCTTTTAAAAATACATGGTGCGCAACGTAACAATGGAAGCACCAGTGCGCTATTAATAGAGTGCACCATCATATGATTAAATAAAAAAAAATTATGCAACAATGTAGGATTGTGTCAAAAATCATATATTGGTTCCCTCCATTGTATCATATGCATCTATGTGCACTAGTGCTACAATATGGAGCACCGTGTTAGGGTTAATTTCCAAATTTAGGCGGTGCGCTCTATAAACCCAAGCACACTGGGGTGTCTATTATTATACTGCACTGTGTCATGCTTAAACAAAAAATTTCACACTATTATAGCTTTTCAAAAAAACAAAATGTGATGTGCTATGGAGTCGTATATGCACCGATGCACACACAAATATACATGCACTGTGCTAGGGATGTTTTTTTCTTTAATATATAACCGATTCTCTCATTAAAAATGTACGCCCCGATGCGGTTTTGAATCGGGCGCACTAGAACATGGTTTTATTAAAAAACATTAGCACTGATAATTTTTTTTTTTACCATTCTCAGTGCTATAGAGCTCAAAATCATTGGTGAAACCTTTTCCTATCTGAATCACCCTTCCATCAGTTCTTTCCTTGGTTTCATTCCTTTCATTTGTTGTTGGGTGCGTGAGTTTCAATTTTTTCCAAATGGTGGGAAAATTTATTTTTTTCAGTACGTCGCAACCATGCCTCCCCGACGACAAAATGTCGTGGCAATCTCCTTGTTTCTTCATAACTTAAGTTTTCACCAATTTAAAATTTAAAATTAAGTGAAATTTTAAGTGTTAAAAAAAAATAATTGTGTAGTGCATTTGAGGCTCTCGGCTCACACTACATACAATGCAACCTGTAAATTTATAGGGTGCATTGTGTGCCTTGTTACATTTATAGGTAGTGCATTGGTAAACATAAATACGCCGGCATGTCCATTTAACGACACACCAAAGAAAATCATTTAACTGGTGTGGCTGTGCGTCAAAGTACATCTAACACACCGAGGTGTTAAAGTACATAGCGCACCACCCTTATAAGATATATTTTATGTAGTGCATTGGTAAACGTGTGCATTGGGGCATTCATGTTTACCAAATGCACCACTGAGAAATGTAACATTGTGTTGTGGTGCACCTGGTAATTGTTTTGGTGGCATCGTGTGATAGGAACAACTAGAATGCACCATTATAAAGTTCCATAATTGAAAATTTGTTAAATTTATGTGACGGTGCGACTATGTTAATTACACTCACCAGTGCGTGTACAGAACGTATACGCATTATGTTTTTTTTTATAATTTTAAATAGTTGTTTACCTACTTTAAAATTTTCATTTGTTTTTTGGTTTAAGTGGTGTGTATGATAAACGTAATGCACCAGGGCACATTATTTGTAGTGTAGTACCCTTGTGCAATAACGTTTTCCAATGCACCGCATAACAAAGTAGAACATTTTTGTGCAGTACATTAGTGTACAATGACAAACTGGTCATGGTGTTCACAATATTTATGGGCGCACCATGGACGGTGCACGGATATTTTTTTGGTGCACCGTTAATGCAATTATCTTATTTTTTGAAGGAAGTTATTTTTCTGTATTTATAGACAAATTTACCATTCAGTATATTTTTGTAATGTTTAATGTATGAGTGAGGTTGATGTATTTCATACGTTAATCATGCAAATATGTGAGCAGAGAGAGAAGCAGGAGCAAAGGGTCGACCTGTATAATGTTGTACAGGAACGAGAGGTGAGGGAGAGGGAGATGAATTTTTACCCTCTCTCTATTACTCCAGCAAATCATGCTCTCTTGAGGGATGTAGGACTCCTTAAGTACTATCAGGAGGCTACATCCCTTAAGGAGCATTCTGAGTGGTTGGTGCATTTGATCTGTCGATGGGATGTCCATCAACAAGATTTATGTGTGGGTCCATATCAGTGGTACCATCCCACTGAGGAGGATGTTTACTTTATCACTAGGCTATCCAGGAGAAGGGAGGATTTTCCCTAGTTCCCAAATGTCCCAGTAGGTGTTTCCACTGAGAGTAATCTCATGTATGCTCAACGATATATTGGTTTTGAGGTACTATTCCCAGTTTATTTTCAGGTGTCTGGTGGACAACTGAAAATCACCTCTTTCGGTGTAAAGGAGGTTAGGAGCCTCTCACTCTTAGTGACTACCATAGCCCATTTTACTAGTGATGGGAAGAACATTAGCTGCCCTCTTTTTTATTATGTTGATTTGTTGGTACAATGACCACAGTGTATCAAATGGTCTGCCATTTTTTTATGGAAGTTTTTTATAGCGCTCAACAAATGTCGGGCTATGAGACTTGGGAGGTAGAAATTCCCATTTTCCTCAGATTTTTTTTTCTTATATTTTTATAGGTTTCCAGAGACGAGGCTGAGTTTTTTTCATCAGCCTCCTAGGCTGAGGACTCATGTGTGGATGCACATGTGGAGGGAGATGGTTCTCAAGAGGGTCCATGAAGAGTTTTCGTCCAGGATTACGCCAGATGCACTAGGGCTATTAGGCAGTGCGACAGATGACATGTTTGTCATGGTGCCATGTCCTTACATGGGTTTGGATTGGTGAGGTTGTATGAACATCCTCTTCACAATATATGAGACACCAGATGATAGAGGTAATATTGTTTTTTTGTTTAAATTAACATGGTTTCATTTTATTGTCTTACTTAATTAGAATAAAATTAATTCTAACATGTTCTTTAACTTGTTTTATTAAATTGTTTAATGAATTAACTATGTAATTATTTTTTCAGTACTATATATATTGCAGATATTGGCACTTTCACTGGGGACATGCCTCCTTCCCCAACAAATGATTATGAGGAGATTATTCATGAGGCTACAGCGGATCAAAATCCTTAGGTGCAGATACCCAATGGCATGCGTCGTAGGCCCGATACCAGATTCAAGTTGGATTTGGGTGACCGAATCTCTGCACTTTTAAATGAGGTGGGAGTCTTCCCTACCCTGATGCGAGCCATCAAGAAAGATCCTATGGTCTTATATATTTGGAGGGAGATGTTGCATGATTTGATTCATCTTATGTGTCATATCATTGAAACTTCTAGGCTACTAGTAGTGAGAAGGGATCTCGATGATAGGAACAACTCTTCTTCCAATATGTCTCATTCATCCAGTACCCCATTGATTGATGAGGGTGGTATTGATCATCCTTCTCCACATCCTTATCATCCTGCTTCACCTCACCCAAATCATGAGGAGGCAACACATATTCTTCATCCTCCACTTTCACCTCATCATGAGGAGGCAACACATTTTTCTCATCCTCTTTCACCTCACCTAGATGAGCAGGCAGGACATATTCATCATCCATCATCTTCCACTATAGACTAGACCTCCACTACTATTGTAGATATGCAGATTATCCCACTAGCTGGGCCATATATGTTATAGCCGTTATTTGACATGTCCACGATATATATATATATATGGTGGTTTTTTTCTATTGATCATGTTGATGATGTACTTAATTTATATATTGATGTTGATGTGTATATTGTTAGGTCATGTTAGATATGTTTGTTAAATGTGCTTGGTAGGTGTGTATCTTATAACATTGTTTATTAGACGTGTATTTTTAATGTTGATCATGATGATATACTTAATTAATTTATAATATGTTTATGTTGATGTGTACATTTTTAGGTCATGGTAGATATGTTTAATGTTAAATGTGTTTGATAGATGTGTATATTAAATGATGCTTGTTAGATGTGTGTGATGACGATGTTAAAAAATGCTTGTCTTTTGTTAGATGTGATCACAATGATGATGCCCTATTAAATTATTAGATATGTGTGTTATCTAATTAATGATGTTTATATATGCTAGAGGTATATATATTTAGATGATGTTAGCTAGCGAATATAAATGTTTATTTTAGATGTTGTTTATGTTTGTTATAAGATGGTCATCATCATCATGTTTATTTTTATAAATTACAAAGTTCAATATGGTTGAAACTATAATTATAAAATTTAAAACTATAATTGCATAGATAGTTCATTATACATATTAATTCTAACTAAATGTTTTTCAAAAAACAAATTATATATGAATAAATATTATTTTCCATTGTACTAATTACTCTTTTTTAATAGACTCTTCTACACTAAAAATTGTTATTATAAAAAAAATATGATCTCCAATGATTAGCATTTTATTGGATTTAACATTTTATGGATGCAAATCTTCCTATTGTTATTTTTGTCATTATTTCGTAAGTTGATTGCTATCAAATTTTAAAATATTACTTCATTAGTTGTGGTTTTACTCAACATTGGGGGCATAATTTTATAAATATTTTCAAAAGAAATGATAAAAGTATGTAAACTAACAAACACTACTTTAGTTAAAAACCAAATTATCACAAAATCATGTTATCAATTTAATTTTTTCAATCACATTTTTTGTTAATCTTACTTTTAAATATACAAAATAAATGAACATAAAGTCATTTTTTGAATCATCATGTTAACATATCCTCAAAAATATTTTACTATTAAACATGCATATCAACCATATCATTACATCTAATTATATCAACATAAGAAGTAGAATTAGACATCCCATTAAAAGTTCAACTAGACATTTAACATTTTTCAAGATTTCACAATTGGAAATACTTAAAGAAGATGAAACATTTTTAAATATATGCAATGAAATATAAATATTTTCAAATAAAAAATGTTCCATGCAATCACCAATAATTTGAAATACAAACACATTACACATCAAAATGACTATTAACCAACTAAAATTGTTCAAAGATTTGTTATAATTAACTTAACATTTCCTCTGTCACATGATGAATAAAGAACAATATAATTAGTGAAATAAGGAATATAACAAAAATATACAACAACATTATTGAAGATTAATTAAAACATGTACATATCACTCTCTGTTGTCATCACCCTCATTATCTTCCTCGCTTGGCATGATAACACTGTTGTTCTAAAAAATATGTTTTGATTTAGGGTCGTGTCTTAATAAAAACCACCAATCCCTATCCAACACATCTGGGTAAAAAAACACTTGGTTGCAGTGTTTTGGAAAAACATAAGGCTCCTTAGCTTCATCCCACATATTTTTATGGTTGATACATATCATCTCACTATCACAATATTCCTTTACATTATTCTGATCAAAGGTGTCCCACCACTTGTACTTGAAAATAACACATTGGAAAGAAGAGAATTCCACTCGAATGATCTCTTGTATCTTTTCGACATAACCTGACTTCCCCTATATGGTGCTTTGATCGTGGTGACTAGCACGACTAGATTGGTCGAACTCGAATTCCACTCTACATCTTGTGTAATGTGTCCACCATCGACATCGTCTGTGCGAAAATGATGTCCATATGCCCACATAGATGGGAACAAATGCACCTATAAAAAAATGAACAAATCATAGTGTCAATATGTGTCTAATAACTCAGCCATTAAAATATAAAATAACATATATGTACTTACAATTCAAATGTGCATTACAAATTTAAAAATTATGTACACAAAAATATTGTTACTGAGTTGTTTCAACCAATCCCTATGTTTGGTGCATCCCCTTCTTCATGCGGGTAATGACCAGATGCATAATATTTCTCTATGACTTGGTCAGAAACCCCTCATATCATTGACATATTTTCTTTTAAATGATTAGGATAAGGCATGCTTCTACCATTCAACCGTCTAAATTCTTTTTTGTCACTTTTCCATTTCCTCCTCTTCTGTTCGTACAATGTGATCTACGACTATGTTTCCTTCAAATTTTAAAGAATGAATTTATTGATGGCATAAATTTTTGAATTTGTTGGTGTATTCATGAAATCAAACCAACATATAGTACATATGATATCATGAAAATATACATTATAAAGTTCAATGTGAATAGTTACTGTGTAGAAACTTGACAAACAATAAGTCACTTACTATTTATCAAGCGCCTTTTTCCATTCGTTTGGAGAAACTCCCCTTCTCTTTTGTATTCATCCCTTTCTTCATCCCAAATCACTACACCTGGTGTGTTTTTGATCTTCTTGATGTACTCACTAGAATAATAGAAATACTCATCTGATATGTACCCCTCTGACATAGACCCCTCGAGTTTTTCCCTTTGACGAACAAATTTTTTCAATATCTTCATTTACCTCTCTAAAATAAACATCCAATGACAGGATATCACCCCGACTAATTCAACCTCATCTACTAGGTGAATTAGAAGATGAACCTGGAAGTCCATGAAACTTGGTAGTAGTTCCTTCTCAAACATTCAAACAATCTCAGTTATATCTTGACACCACTGTGGAATGCTAGCCATATGAATCTCCTTTGATGTGATCCAACGTACAAATGAAGATAATTTAGATATGGCATGTATTAGGTCATGGGGGAATTCATCGTTCACACACCCACACACGAGAAGAGGATAATGACACTACCAAGTAAACACATAAAAATTAATTATGTTTTATTCCATGGCATAAAAATAAAAATTACAAATAATAAAATCATATTTTAGACATACGTCGTACCTTTAGAAGGTTCAAATGATCATGTGATTTCAACCCTGACAAATGGTATTGACGCACAGTGAAGAAATGTCGTAGGGAACACCCATATAAATAAGGCACCTTCACACCCAATATAACTTCCTTTTCCAAAGAAAGATCTTCTTTCTTCAAAATCCATGGGACATCACATTCTTTGAAAGACCAATAGGGACCAACCTCTCCTCTACTTTCTTGTCTTGGCCAATGTTTCTTTTTAGGTTTTGAAGAAATAATATCTCTCCTCACAACCAATGTGTCACTTTATTTCTGTCATATGTGCCTCCATAAAGAAGATGAAACATTTTTAAATATATGCATGGGATCTAGTAAGTGGGAAATCTTAAGATGCTCCCAATATAGGAGCTCATACAAGATATATTTTATTTTTATCCCAATGGACAATTTCTCAACATAGGTGTCTAAGAATTATGGATCATCGAACATAGGCTCCCCATTTGAATCGAACATTTTTGTAAACTCCTTCTCCTTCTCTCTCTCATATGCTCTAATCCATTATGTTTGTGTCAATATTTCATGCATTTGGGTTCTTTCTGGTTTACCATTGAAATCAGATGTTGTTCTTCTATAAGGGTGTTCTTCTGGGAGGAATACCCTTGAGCAGACGTATGTTGGCTTTCGTAGGTGGTTGGACCACATAACCTTCAGAGACGTTCCACAAAATTTACATACATGATAGCCTTTAGTTAAAAGACCTGCGAAATCATTGTATACATAACATGTTAGTGTTTAAGAATAGAATGTCAATCACAACGAATAAAATATGCAAATAAATATTGTTACGTATATAAACAAATCAATAAACATATTAATTACCAAGGAAAAATCCTAAGCCTGGATAATCGTGTGTGGTGTAAGCACATATGCCATACAATGTAAAAATCCTCTCTATTGCAATGGGTCTTGATACATCATATATATGTATCCCTTCCCATAATTCCTTCAATTCATATACAAATGGTTGTAGGTAGTGTTGGTTGTGGAGCCTGATTATCTTCCTGATTCAGAGGTCTTTTACTTTCAGCCGTGTTTATACCCCATGAAGTATTTACACCCCAGAAGTATGTACACTCTTCCATCCGGGGGAGTGCAGAGGGGGGGTACCCCCTCTGCGGGGTTCGGGGGGGCTATCCCCCAAGCTGGGGGGTCTATGGGCAAGCGGGCCCCTAGCGGGGGTTTGAGGGAGAAGCCCCCAAAGGAAAAATTGCCTTGTAAATGTATATATTAATTTCATTGTAAATCTGGACCATTCATTATAAGGTTGCAGATCTAACGGTAGAGATTATGTTAGGGTTTTTTGCCCTAGAAGGAAACCGTCTTTTATGAGGGAAATGTATTGCGGCTATGGTGGATGGCGAATATTGTATTCTGAGAGAGGATACTGTGAGAGAAAGAAGAGGAAGTTATAGCGGGTTTTGTTGTAGGTTGTATCCCTTCATTTGCTGGATAATAATAAAGGAAGGACCTGGCA
>JZKD02S1922928.1:392879-417598 GCA_000966675.3 Picea glauca
CAGAGGACCAACGAGATGATATCTGAAATATGTCAGTAGGAATGTCCAAAAAAGTGCACAAGGAGATGGTCAAAGAATTGGATATAATTACATTGTTGGAGGAGATATCTCAACAACAACGTGCTTCAAATGTATGTAATCATTGAATTTTTCTATTAGGTACAAATAATTAATTATATATTAAATATTAATTTTTAAATATTTTCTTACAGGAAAGAAAATAAAATGGAACTCATTCTGCACATAAAACTGGACGACAAGGAAGAAAATGGTTGATATCAAAGTTTGTGAATAATTGTTATTTCCTTATAACAACTCAAGGTTTTTTTTTTATATATTTTAAGTTGTTTTACATTAGTCATCCTTGAATTTGTTCAAATAGGTGCTAACATACAAAGAAGAGCCATCAAAACAATTGATTGACATTAGGTTAATTAAGGGTTGTGAGTATATGTTGGAATATAAAAAATTAATTGTCGAATTTGTAAGTATAATCTATGTTGTTTTACTTCCATCATTTTATAATTAATGAAACAAAAATAATACTTTATATTAAATCTATGATTTATTATGGGGTATAAAACTTGCAGGAAACAAAGTATGGAACCGAGCGAACAGAATAATTGTTGAAACAAGACATGAGATTTGATTTTGAACATCTGTGTATGATTCATGAGTCACTTCTTGCTTTGGAGGTACCTCGTTTTTCAATTTACATTCATGTATATTATTTATTTCAATTTTCAGTATTCTCACCAATGTAGATAGACTCATTACAGTTTATTTTTATGTTTGTACATGAAACTTCAAGAATAACAAAACAATCGAGACAATCAACCAAACATTCAGAAAAATAACCCAAGGCATAGAAGTAGCTCGAGCACTAACAACAGTTCTAGTGAAGAATAATGACCAAATACATTTGGATATCAATGCAAGCTGCAATAGTATTTTTTTTAAATAATTGTCTATGAAAATTAGACATTTTTGTTTAATGTAATGGGCATAGTGTCCCAATTGAAAGACAAGGGATTACCAATAAGTGCCCCATTTTGTATGAAAAAGACCCTCTTATTCCTATAATAAAATATGTTTTAATTTATTCTGTTGCATTTTTCAATGTCGCTATGAAATGTTACATCGTTGATTAAATATATGGATGACTAAATATTATAATGAAGAGATGCAAAATTTGATGATATAACAAATTAATCCAAACATCATATCCAAATTCACTAATCAAAATATAAGATATATGTAAATTGTTTGATAAATAATGGAATTAAAAAATAACAATAATTGCACTATCATAGGTCGATGTTTCTCGGTGTATTTTAATTATTAATCTCATTAGCGTGTTTAATATTAAAACTCACTGGTGTGTTTCATATGAAATTCACACCGGTGCTTTTATGTAATCAATTAGCACTGGTTTCAAAATTAATTTAATACCACAAAATTATATTAAAAATTTGGCCATCGGTGCATTAATCTTATACGAAGCACCAATGCATATGTGTTAATGGTACGTACCAATGCTATTGTGTTATTGATAAGCATTGGGGCTAGTTTCTTAGGAAAACAAATTGGTTCTTTCAATTTGTAATGCACCGGGAGGCTTTTCCCTATAACGCACTGGTGCATATTATTTTATATAGCATCGGTTCCTTCTTATTAATAACGCATCGGTGCATTCTATAAAGAAATCACCGATGCTTAATTATTTTTAACTCTCCCAGTGTGTTTTGTGGTTAAATCCCCGATGCTTATAAGACAAATGCCCCACTACTTAAATATTTTACTGCCCCGGTGCTTAAATATTTTACTGCACCGGTGATTTCATATTTTACTTCCTCGGTGCTTGACGTTAAGTGGATTGCACTAGTGTTGTAGGTGTATGTACACATTGGTTCTTGTGCCTTATACAAGTGCACCAATTTGTAAGCATCTGCTAGCACCTTCAACTGCATAGATTTTTTTAGTTATAATCAACTTTCATTATAGTATCCACAAAAACATCTGCTATCGATAACAGCTGTTGTAGCAGATTTTGTTTTCCAATTTTTGCCAATTTTGTAACACTAGAAACCTTCGTTATAACCTCTGCTAAAAGGTATTTTCCTTGTAGTGTGGTTGGCATGTTGACGATGCTATTGGTACATTGATAGAGGAAATTGTTGATGATCCTGACATATTCTTGGTACACTTTTTGGCACATATTCTTCACATATATATACTTCAATGATGAGATCTTATTGTATGGTGTTGATTTGCATGGTTGGAACATGATAAACACGGTTGATGTTTTGTTCATGATTAATTTTTGACATATTTTTTAATTCATGATTGATGCATGAGATAATATGTATGATTGGCATACACTTAATGTATGGTATGGCACGAGTTTGGATGATTGATACATGGACAGGTCCAAGGATCATTAATAGGAAGAGAATATTATTCTTGAGAAGGTTCGGTTGAGAAATGGCATTTGCAGTAGAAGCAGATTGCAGTGGTAGCATATTTTTCATATTGTAGAGAAGGTAGGGGTAGACATACCCACTGGGGGAGTTATTATTCTTCCCATGATTCCAGGAGGAGAAATTCACCAGATGTAGGACATAGAGTTAGATGCTTGGAGAGAGAGAAAAAAGGAATGGTCACAGCAGGAGCATGAGAAATATGTCTTCAACATTGCATGAGAGTGATATCCCTTGTTGAAAAGGGGAGAGATTATTCAGAGGAAGCTCAAATGAATCCAAACAGGGGGAGCAACCCCAATGACAGAAACACCATTTGTCATTGATGTCAAAGGGGGAGATATAGTCAGATTGATGTGATTGAGATTACTATTGATGATTATCATTTCCATGTCTACATGTTTCCATCAATGACTGATGTTGACATCAATGTTGGTGTTTTCATCAATGCCAAAGGGTGATATTGTTGCATTATGTTGTCATTGATGTCAAGTATTGGCATTGTATCATTGATATATTGATTGTTGGATCATGTGGTCATAGATTTAATTGATGTCTAAGGGTTAATGTCATGAGGTGTCATAGTGATGTGTTGTCATGGGTTAATATTCTAGATGGATTGATGTATAGATGGGTTGATGTAAAGGTTGATCATAGTTTTCTTATCATGGTTGATAGGAAGTACCAAATAGATGAACTCCAAAGTGGTCCCCTTATGGTGAAAACCCTCATGTGAAGATGCTTTGTGAAGTCTAAATGGCTAAGTGGTTGAGTCATCCTAGCAGTGTGGTTAGGGAACTCAAGTTTGTTTAAGGAATAATGTTATGAAGATCAATGAATTTTTTAGTGAGACTATTCTATATGGATAGTGCTTGTCATGCCATTTTCGGTGATATGTGGAACACCACATAACTCCTCACGGTTAGATAGTTATGGCCATATGAAGTTGGAGAACCCTCATGTGTTGCCTAGAAGCCCCTAGAAGGTCAAAGAAGTCAAACTATTATAGAAGCTCCTAGAAGAAAGTTGACTAGTCAAAGTGGTTGATCATGGGTTAAGTGGTCACAACAAGAAAACAATTAAAAATAATTTAGTTGCAACTAGAAGTGGAGAATTTACTATTTGTAGAAAAGTGGGTTAGAAGTGTGCAAGTGGTTAGAAGTTGGTTAGCTCCAAAAGAAGGAAGTTGGTTGAAGTTGGTTAAATGATAAACCCTAGAAGAAGCTACTTGGAGAAATATAAATAAGATAGCAAGGGTCTCTTATGAGAGAATATCTTCAGTATATTGAAGATCTATGATGGTGAAAGATTTCTTGCAGGTACTCATGGTCACATCAGAAGTTACGTAAGTCTAATATTTTGATGGTGAAAGTTTCAGAGGTTCAGAAAACTCTATTTTTCTAAATGTGTATGTGGGCTGCAGTGAGCCATGGTGCGTACATATGCAGGTTGTAGTGAGCCAGGGCATGTACATACGCATGCTAAAAGAGAGAAGGGAACATACAGTTGGGAAAGACATGGAAGATTTGAGTAAGTGTTGGTGCGAAGTTCCTGAAGTCTAAAGCAAGTTATAAATCAACATTCTACAGGTTCATATATGCTACAGAGGTTCTGGTATGGGTAAATATTGTCTTTATTTTCTCATGGTATGGGGAATTCTTGATGCATTCTTTGTATGGTTATATTGATGTTTGAATATGGTAGCTGATTAGTTAATTAGTTTAGTTCTATTTTGATTGATAAATATCCATGATCTATGATGGAATATGGTTGAGGAGCATGCATAGGTTGTTTGATAGTATTGGATATGGTTGTTTTTTGTCTGTGGTACAGATTGGGCAGTGACAGGAAGTTTGCAGTAACAAGTCACAAGTGGATGTGATAGAGGCAGAAATAATTTGAAGGGAAGAAGTTGTGAAGTTTCAGAAACTCTAGTTTCTGAAAGTGTACGCAGGCTGACAGTGGGTCATGGCATATACATACAAGTGTTGCAGTATAGGTAGGTCACGTACATACGCGAGCTATAGTATAAATAGGTCAAATGCATGTTGAAATATTGGATTCTATCTACAAGATGAGTCTTGTACTTGAGGATTGAATTCTTCTTCTCAATTGGTGCTGAGATTTGTAGGCTGAGTCTTGCATTGAGAGTTGGTTCTCTTGTAGAGTTGTTTCTCTATTCAATTGTTGTTGAGAAACACTCAAGGATTGTAGTCTATAATATAAAATAAACTTATACATATATCTTGTGTTGCTTGTTTTCCTTGTGGTGATGGTTTATTTATTATGTTTGTTGTTGAGATATGTTTACATACAACTTGTTATAAATGAAATTAATGAATGTTGAGTAAATGGTGATTGCTAACTAAGGTGTTTTGTAAAGGAGTAAAAAAATCCCTACATTAATTCACCCTCCCTCTCAGTTTGGTCGATGTATCTAATAGTTACAAGGGTGTTCCTACATGTATGCGTCTCCGATCATGGATTTATGCAATGAACAACATATCATTGTAGCTTTAAGACACTAGAATATGTCTCTACCCTGAAAAACAAAATTTACCCACAGTTTCTGCCAAGGAAAGTGCTCTGATACCACTTTTTAGGTACTATATCTATTATAATAGAATAAACCATAAATATTTCATAAAATAACATTGGAACAAAACAATACATGAAACCATAACACCAAAATAATACCTTTATTGATAGGAAAAAATGTTCACTTACCTCTTCGAGGGGAAAACCTCCAACAAACCAATTCTCTATTACAATAATTCTCAATACAAAACTTATCATGCCCTCGAATCCTATATATACTAAATCTATCTACCACAAGAAAAATTTAGAGGAATATCTTCTATATGTGGAAGCTTCTATTAGGTCTTCTTGCATTTGACTTATTTTTCCTTATTACTAGGCCTTTTTAATATTGGCCTTTATTACATGGAAAATATATTGTTCTACTTACATGAGGGGTTAGGGAGGTTAGGTCCATAAAAACCCCTAACCCCTTACATCTTGTACCCCAAAACCTTAAACCTTGTAACCACTAAACCATACCCTAAATCCTAATTAAAATCTACATCTTTTGTCTACTTCTTCTCTTCTTAACTTACTCTCAATTTGTTCATGTGTACGTAGAATATATCCATAAAGAAAAAATAATATATTATTTTTCTTCTACATTTAACATATAAACGTATACAAAAACAATCCACAATATAAAGACATATAATGAATAACTTACCAAGGGACAACATTCATGTCTGCCTTCAAGGTGACCATACTCACTACAATGTCTTTTAGTTGTTTTTTATTAAAAGTCTCCTTCTATTATAGCCCCTACATTTTTTACAAGGGAAATAACATTTTCGATCACCCAAAGCCTCGACCAATGCACATCTCAAGTCTCAGCCTTGTCCTCCTAGAGGAATGTTATGTGAAATTTTTCCTTACCAAACTTATAGTGATGATTATATTAACAAATAAACATCATTAGTTTAACTATTTGTAATGCAATTAACAAAATAAAAATAAAAATTGTATTCTAACCTAAAATTATCCCTTATAACCTCTGCAAACCATCGCTAGTATAGAAACAACGTTGAATGTCTTTAATATTTAGAATTTTTTAATTATGTATCACACTTTGTCGGACTTCCGACGGATGTTGACCAAAGAGACGTTGCTTAAAGAACAAAAATAGATACTTTGTCAAACGTCGGTACACATCATTAACCTGGTCAACCATTGAATATTCGACGATCATTGAACTGGTCAACCATCGGATATCCGACGATATTCTATTTCATCGGATAGCCGACGAACGTTGGGGAATTTTTTTTTAAATACAAAAATGCAAGTAAAATCCGATAGTACGGCCGATTTTGTCCATATTGTTGGAGTACAATGTCGAATTTTCCACCCATATGTAGTAGTGAGTGTGACCTCAATGTGATTCAATCACACAAAAACTCCTCAAGGGAAGTGTGGTTTCATTTCTCTACTAAGATTAGTTGATTCTTGTTATGGAAACAACTCTTTAGTGCTTGCACATGCTTACAATCACTTACATAGTTCTCCAAACACCACCAAGTTCATTGACTTTTGTGCACCACTCTCTGGCACATCTCCAAGAAGGGCTTCTTTAGATGCAATCTTGAAAACAACCATTGGAATGTGGCTTCCCCTATCATCAAGATATTGTCCATCTCATTGGTGATGCAAATTTTCTGCGTTTCTATCTCTCCTTGTATAAATTTTTCCTCTTGAATTGGAGAGTCAAACCACTCTTCATCTTCCACAATCTTCACTCTCCATATTCTTCTCTTTGTTGGGCAATTTTTGGGGTGAATCTCTAGATGAAGTTTCCAACACTTTTCTTCCCAACGAACACTCAAATTGCAGTGGTGACAAAAAAAAATTAGTGTTTCTACAAGGACTTCCTATCATACTCATCATTTCCACGTGCCTCCATGTATGTTGTCGAATTGGAGAAGCCTTATTTCCATTCAACGTATGAAAACAATTAGGCCTATGAAACATGGCTTGCTTCTTACAACAAGATTCCTCAAGATGGCCTTTCCTTTCATAGTGTGTACGTGTCACTACGTACCAACAACTTTCTATGGTATGGCCTCTCTTCTTGTGACAATGGAAAACAATAATTTTTTTTTTGATTTGGACCTCTTGGTCTCCTTCTTCTTTCTTCTGCTAATTGGTTTGTTGCTTTCTTTGAGTGCATGTGTGGGCTAAATCTGAAAAATCTCTTCATCGTTTCTCTCCTTCAATCTACCATAAGTTTGAGGTGGTAGTGAGATGACACCTTCACTCACTATTGTTTCTCCTTATTTTGATGAGAAAGCCAACTTCGACATGTCTTTTGAATTCATGAATATAGTCTTCATGGTGATGGAATTTTCACTTCTACCATCAAATCATAATCCTTCATGCTTGGCCCTAGGTGTGACTATAATGGGGTTAAATATGCCTCATCTCCTCTTTCCTATCCCTTGTCCATCATAACCCATTTTCTTTACGAGATTATACACAATGCCTCTAGTATGCTTTTCAAATTCACCAAGTTGATCTTGAGGATTGGATATAGATGGTCAACTTACCTAAATGGTCTCATACATGGTGTTGGTTGAGGCAGTGGTAATGGATGGTCTCCTTGCTTTTTGTTTCCCTTGAACACTTGCTTTAAGATTCTCCAAGGCCTCCTCCTTCTCTACCAACTCATGTTGCAGTTGTGACAACATCTGAGTGAGACTATATTATTTCCAACTATCCAATTGGACAACCTTCTCCCCAAGGTGTGAAAGTTGTGCTATGTGCTTGTCCCAATCTATCATGACAGCTGTCAGGGTGACCTAACATTCTTCAAACTTGTTCTTGAGTAATGGTAACAATTTGGCAGAGCTCTCCACGTGCTTCTCCATCTCTTCCATTCTATGGTTAAACATATTAACATGTTCCTTCAATCTCTCATTCTTTTCTCAAATCTCGACATTATTATCTATTAATTCTTCCAACTTATCCTTGGTTTCTTTACCCATGTTGCAGTTTTTACTATTGTGTTCAAAGTTTTCACAGTTGTCACAGTTAAGGGTGCAACCTCATTTTGATACCATCTGATTCATAAAGAATGGAATTATATTCCACTCACTTTACCAACATAGATACTATGCAAAATTAACTTCCAATATCTCCTCTCATGCTTGTACAGAGTGCTCTATCTCCAACAAGGTTTCCAAGCATATACCTTTTTTTGTGCAATATCTCTGTCTTTTGGAGGCTACCAGGCCTCTATCCTTTTCCCTATACAAGAAACTCTCTTCCTTTGTTCTTCTCTTGACTACATATCTTGTTCTTGAGTGTGACCTAGACACACCAAATAGATGGCAACATAATGGAAATCAAGTCAATAATAAACACTACTCAAGATTAATGGTGGCTCTTTCTCCACGTAACCAATGGAGTCTTTTGAGTTTTAGCTTATGCATTTGATGCTATTAGGAGTGCAAAAACCAATAGTAACCCTTCACTCATCAATATTCTTATGAAAGATACAATAGATTCGTCTATTGGCTACTCTTGGAAAAATCTAATGTCCTTATTGAAATGAGTAACGTAGGAACTCTTACTTGAAAGTTCAAAAATCCTTGTGCAATATTTCTTGGCGATTCAATGTAGAATTACAATGCACTAGTGAGTAAGTCAATCATTGTGTGTGTCCATGTACATACATTGTATGACCATATAGATGAGAGAAGAACATCCCAGAGGATTGTCCATTCAATAGGAAGGAGAAATTTCACCTAGCAATGTCTAAAAATGTCCAAGCATAGAACAATTTGACCCATACAATCTTAAATCCATCAAACGATGTTTAGAATCACCCGGGCATCAATAAATTTTCCCCAACAATGTTTAGAATCACCTAGGCATCAAGAAACTCACCCCAACATTGTTTAGAATTTCCCATGCATAAAGAAATTTGTCCCAACAATCTTAAATTTTCCCCGTGTAAAAGATTGAAGTGCTTAGGTAATTAATGGATGGTACAGGAAATGAGAAACATCACATAGATATAAATACACCCAATTGTGTGTGAGTGTTTGAGATATGAGATAATTCTCCAAAATGTAAACTTTTCTAAATAATTGCAACAATTATTTAATTACAACCATCAATTTTCAATTTTGAGATGAATCCAACGGTGGGAAATATAGAGTTGTTTTTGTTCTTAGAAAATGAATGAAAAGAAATTTCTAAGTGTTTCCAATAGGAATAGAGTATCTAGATATTCATTTCCTTTAGAGATTCAATTGTAGGCAGCATTAAAACACACAAGAATCCACATCTTATCTCAACAGTGAAGCAATCACCACACTTATGCACAACACAATGAATTAACACGCAAATTTATCTTCACAAGCACAGGGAAATGTTGCAGCTCATACAACAATTCAAACACACCATAAGACAAATATTTTACCCTGGAAACCTAAATGGGAAAACCAACTTCAAATGGGGGCTCAATATTTTATTTTGACAATCTATGGTACAAGCAACTCTTGACTCTCTATCATCTTCCTCCCTTGGCCAAAAATCATGTTGGGAGTGAAACTGTGTGAGGAAATAGGGAGATATGGGGGTAAGGGAAGACCAACAAACATGTCCCTTCACTTCCCATTCCTCATCCTTCTCTCCTACTCAATTTTTTAAATTACATTTTATTCACTATTTTCCTTTCACATTGTCATTTTGGTCTTATTAGACTTTCACATTTACATTGATTTACAAAGTTTTCTAACCATCATCAATTTCCGTATTTCTTTACAGGTACTGAGTTTTACACCCATTCCTGGGTTTGGATCCATTTAGAATCATATTAAGGACTAGTAAGATTCGTCAAGGTTTCTACATTCTAAGACAAATTTCCATCCTTAAAACTATCCCTGATTAAAGCAATAATTTAAATCACATCCACCATAAACATTATCATAGTAACAAGAGAACTTGTGTGCCTAATAGAAATCCTAACATATCAAATAAATTGGATTAAAGAAATAATTAGAAGAAATAAAAAATTGTTTACATAAACAAGGAGCAGAGGATAGAACTAAATTTCTTCTGCATAGTTAAGCTAGGAAAGAAGTTGATTAGCTCTAGACTAGAGGGTGAAAAATATCCAAAATCCTTAATGGTATAATATGTTACAGCCTCAATATGTTGAGCTCCCTCACCCTCAATAAGTTGAGATCCCTCATCATTATAGTTAATTTGGAGACGCCCATGTGTGTTCTTTTTTATTCTTCCTGCAATTGGATAGAAGGGCACAAGCCCTTTTCTAAGAGCATATTTGAGAATGTACAAACAATCATGTCTACCAGTGCTAGTGGGACTATATATATACACACTGGTGGCATGTGTTTGTTAGAATAAATAATCTCCACCTTTCTAGTTGTCTACCAACTCACCAATTCAATTCCATTTAGACTACAGTTAGTCATTGAGTTCAGCTTCAAATTATTGTAGTGTTAGGTAGAGATTTGTTGGATTCTCATTGTATCATTGTAATCTATTTAATAACTAAATGAGTATTGAAACCCCATGGTGTGTTTATCCTACATTTTGGTTCTTGTTTTTGTTTGTTGGTTTCTCTTTCTATGAACATTATCATGGTATCAGAGTAGGACTGGGTTTGACTTCTCACAGGAGAGCCCAAGAACATGAGAGTCTGAGGATGTAGTCCTACGTGTGTTTACGCATATGAGAGATTTGTTGTTGTATATGCTTAGTTGTGTAGGAGAGTAGATCCTCCACTGAGAAGAATATTGAAGGCAGTTTGCGTTGGCTTGTGAAGCGAAGCGTCCTAGTTGAGCATATATCTTTGCCACTTGGACGAAGTATTCGACTTGTTTTGAAAGCTTCAAGGCAAAGGGTATTTCCTTCAATCAGACATCCTGTTAAATAATAAAGTGGGCACAAAAGAAATTTTTTAAATAATAAAGTGGATACAAAAGAAATTATTTAAATAATAAATTGGATACAAAAGAAATTATTGAAATAATAAAGTTAATGGAGAAATTACTAAGTGGACAAGTGGTTAGAAGTGGGTTAGCCCTAAAATAAGGAAAGTGGGTTAAGATGGTTAGAAGGTAATTTAAATATTAAAGTGAAGTGACGAGTGTACTATAAGTCAAAGTGGATACAAAAGAAATTATTTAAATAATAAAGTTAATGGAGAAATTACTAAGTGGACAAGTGGTTAGAAGTGGGTTAACCCTAAAATAAGGAAAGTAGGTTAAGATGGTTAGAAGGTAACCCCTTGAGGAAGCTACATGAAAGTATAAATGAGAGGAAATGGTATCTAATTTTTAAACACACTTGAGAACATTGAATATATACAAGTGACTGAGGTAACCAAATGATATCTAAGGCGAATTTCAGAGGGAAGGTGAAGTAAAGAAGGCTGAAATTCAAGGGAGAACAAATTCTTTTGATGATGATTTCTAAGGTATGTTATTTACATGTCATCTAACCATTTTTTGCAATAATGTTTTTTATAGAATGATTAAGACTACAAAATTGGGAGGACATTGCGAAAACATATCCAAGTATTTGTGATAAAAATTTCAGCTTATGGGTCATTGTATTTTTGGAGTTACACTCCATGGAAAATAGGGTTTGTGGCTAGTCTTAAAACTAGTCTAAAACAAGTGTTTCGGGTAAAAACGTCATAAATTCTTCATAACAGATTCAAATTCAATAAGACAAAATGAATTGGTTAGAGTACAATATGTATTATTTTGTGTACCATTTTCAGATCCATACAACAAATATTCTGTGCGGGGAACTCTCTACAAGTTCGCTTTGTAGAATAAGCCAGAATTCAGCAAGGTATGTCATTTTTGCTATAACTCCTTTTTTGAGAGGTTCCAAGTAGTGAAATATGGAGGAATTTCATAAAAGACACTGAAGAACATTTTGTGCCATTTTTAGATCTTTATTCATTACAGGTACATAGTTATGATTATTTCAAGTTTGGGTTGTTGACTAATCCAAAATTAGTCATGTGAGACTAAAGTAAAGTTTGATGAAAATGCTAGTCTCTTGTTGTTAAAGTTAAGGAAGGTTTGCAGGTATGTGATCATATACACCAGGTCTATTACAAAGTTACACATAAGATTTGGATGATGAAATTAATGAGGGCTTCTGGTTGAGGTACATGTTGGGTACATGGTTGAGACAAGTAGTTAATGAGTTGGCACATACATGAGGTGTATAGTTGATGATGTTGGTACATCTTGATAAGTCATATTTTATGTGTATTTGATGCATGATTGGTACATATTTGGTGCATGATTGATGCACTCGTTGATGGTACAGGTTGATTATAGGTTGTTTGGTACAGGTTGTTACAGGTTGGTTGGCTGCAGGTCAGTGATACAGGATGTTACAGTGGTATATCTCATAGTGATAGTGTGAAAGTGGTTCCATCATTCTACTTCTACATCAGGGCGGTTGGACAGGGCAAGGATAGGTGGTTGTAGCCACTTTCCAGTTGTATCTGGAGAACATAGGGGTTTGTAGCCTCCTTCTGGTTATAGCCAGAGAATTGGAGAGTTGGAGCTTCCCTCAGGTTGTAGCCTAAGAAACTAGGGGGTTGGAGCCTCCTTCCAATTGCAGTTGGAAAAAAAAGGAAGTTGGTGTTTCTGATGAATGTAATTCTTAAATAAATATAAGAAAAAGCATTCAGTGGTTTTATCTTGCTTTGGGTTTCCAAGTAAAAACATCGGTGTACTGTGTATGTGTATGATTGTTCATTTGTTCATTGTTTATTTACTCTGAAACTATTGGATAATAATTCTACATTGAAATAACACTTTCATTTTATGGTTAAAAAGGTTTAGATTGCTCTATTAGTGATTCACTCCCCCTCTCAGTAATCCAACATAATTCACACGAAAATTTATCTTCACAAGCACAGGGAAATATTGAAGCTCATACAACAATTCAAACACAACATAAGACAAATATTTTACCCTAGAAACCTAAATGGGAAAACCAGATTCAAATGGGGGCTCAATATTTGATTTCGACAATCTATGGTACAAACAACTCTTCACTCTATATAATCTTCCTCCCTTGGCCAAAAATCATGTTGGGAGTGTGTCGGCCCTTGACCAAGTTTTGAGGAAACATTGGTCATGTTTGACCACTTTTGGGACTTCGACAGGCTGGTCGAATATGAAACGCCAGGCGGAGCTAAGATCGTGAGATCTCACTTACGTTTAGGACTGTGGACCCAACAAAGGGTTTACTAGGGTTTATGTAATGGGTTATGGGATGTCGTCCCATGGGTTTACCCATGTTTAGGCCTTTTTGTAAAAGTATATATAGGAAGGAATGTAATGCAGAAAGTAGTAGAAGCTTAGTGCAAGCGATGTAAGAAGTCTGGCTAGTTGGATATGTGCATGATATGTTAGTAAGGATCTGTGCTAATAAGGATTTGGCTCTATGCCTTGACCCGATTTTGGGAAGGAGGATCTAGTGTGCAACGCGCAGATCTCTTGTCCTCTGTGGAGTTTGGCTCTGTGTCTTTGTGCACAAGAGCAGATGAATGTAAGAATATTGAAGACTAATAAAGAAGAAAAAGTCATTGGTGGATGTAGCCCCACACTAGGGTGAACCACGTATATCTTGTGCCTTGATATTATTTGTGTGATTATGTTGTTTATCTGCTTAGTGTTGTTATTATAATATATGATGAATGCATCTGATGTTGTTGCTTAGTGCTTAATGGTATCAAAAGGTATTTGAATGCTAGATCTAAGATAATTCTATGTGTTAATTGATTGTAAGTGCTTGATATTTATTGTTATTGCGTTGATCTATAATATGGGTTTAATATGCGATGTGAACGAGACTCAAGAACTAATGCATATTGTTGTTTAAGTTCTCTGCTAAGTGTTGTAATCACAGATCTGTGTCCCAGCTTTGTTGTAGACACCTGAGTCCTGCAACCCCCCTTGCCTCTACCTCGGGTGAGACTTCATCTACTTCAAAGGTGTTGCCAAAAGGGCCGATATTTAGGTTTTTGTTGGTGTGTTGTTGAAGCGTTGAACCCTAGGTTTTCCCCTGTGCCAACAAATGGTTCCGTTTTCGGGACTTGAAACTGTGATTACTGGGAACTAAAGAAAAGAAAAATCTTTGTGTGTAGATCTGTTGTTGTAGTGCGCATTATTCTACTTGACTTGCAAAGACCTGTGCTATGAAAGAAACCTGGTCTAAAGAAAAGAGGTAAGATCTTAAAGCTTTTTTCTCTGGTTAGGGTAATATAAGTGGAAATTTTTTCTTTGAAAGCATGTATCTAGGTGCATTTGATAGGTTTTGTCCTAGTCTGAATGCTAGGGCATAGTTAGAAGAAAGAATTGATCTGAATAGAGAAAAATATGTTATTCCTATGCATAGAAATAATTTTTGGACTAATAAGTGGATGCATGAACCTAGAAAGAATTTTTGTAGATTGCAGGTCCATCACTGTGATCCCAGTGCGCAGTACAGGAGAGGTTGGGGATCGTTTAAAAGAAAGAGAGGATTAACACTGTGTTATAATTGCAGAAGATCGGGACATCTTACTAAGGAATGCCTTGGTACAAGTCCTATTTGTCTTTGTTGTAAATATATTGGCCATGAGGTTAAGGATTTCCCAAGGATGATTCCTAAAGTTGAAAAGATGAACATGAGACAAGAAAACTATAAAGAAGGTCAAGAGACTAAGGATATGTTAAAGAATCATACATAAAAAGAGTCAGAGACTATCTTCATACAATTAAAAGAAGTAATGGATGATCACAGAGACATCAATTTACCAGAGATCCTGAAAGAAAAATAGTGCATAGTTACAAGAATAGAAGACTTTGACATAGACTGTGTATTGGATGAAGAAACACACGTGAATATTATGCCAGAAAGCACTTGGGAAAATTTGGGAAAGTCTGCTATAGTACCTTCATTGGGAAGGATAGGATATTTTAAAGGAAAGATGATAACCCTATGTGGAAGAGTTACTAATATACCTATGATTGCTCATGAAACATTAACTGAAGAAGAATTTGAAGTCATTAAATTTATTGAGAACATCACCCCTTTTCCACTTTTGTTAGGAAAGACTAGGATTGAGAAGGATCAGATCAGAAGGAAAGAAGAAGAGGAAGGCATAGAAAAGAAAAAGAAAGAACTAAGGGATCTCATAGCTAGAAGAATAGATTGACTAATAGAAGAATGAGAAGTTGAGTCGAAGAAGCAGAATGAAAGAGAAGTAGTTGTCAAAGTTGAAAGAGCGCAAGAATGTTTGAAGGACGTATCGATGCAAGAAGAAAGAATGTCCACCCAATACCTAGTAAGAAAAGAGGTATTACCTTTGAACCCTTTGAGAGAACATCAGCAAAATGAAGTCACTATGCTAAGAAAAGATAAGAATAAAAGTGGAAAGAGGAATCTAGAGACTTAGATCACAGGAAAGAAGGAAAGAAAGCATAGTAAGAAGAAAGCCAAGTTCGAAAAACTACAAGAAGTTCCAGAGAAGACTTTGCAGAAGACAGATCTATGGAACTTGAACCTCACTGAAATAGTAGAACCACGCAGAATGGGACTTTGCCACGAAAAATATATATGATCGTTGGAGGCACCCCGACCATTAGAATGACGCCCCAGAATGGCTAGAAAACACAATTATGATCAAATGGATCATTGAGACCACGCCATAATGGACTGATTCATATTGATTGAGGCATTCATGCCTGTTGGAGGAATTTGTTACGACGCTTGTTTATTTAACCCGTCGGATGCTTCGTCGGGACCACTTTTTACCACCCGTGATTATCCAAACTACCAGAGAATCGATTGTATCTTGCATTGTGATTTCTAGACCTCGCCATCTGTTGGATTACCTCGCTCATATGTTTTCCTACCCGATATAATTATCTAAAAGTGTGAATGTCGGGAGAACCTAATGCGTTAGAGATATCTGTTGGGGAGATCCTTACGAAGTTGATGGCTGATAAACCATTTTCTATAGGAATACATGCATCGTCGACTGAAGGACTGCAAGCATCCCTGTCAATTGGACATCATTCTAGTTGAACTGTGACTGAGAAGCGAAGCAAGCATCGCGATGATCTGGCTAATGCGAAGCAGATCCCGTCGGTCTTGCCAGATTATATACCACCTTTGGTTGGCGTCGTTACCCACGACAGTATCCCATGTGACTTCGAGTACACATTGATCACTGTGTACATCCCAAAGGGGATACGCGTAGTTGGACCCTAGTTAGGACAGATCCCAGCCTTGAATAAAAATGACTTTAACCTCAGAGACAGGAAGAACTATGTGATGCTCGCGCTGCATAGGTATTTGATGAAGATTAGTAGGAATAAGCCATGCATATTCTCCCAGCCATGGATTAAGGAGCTTGCGTAGCCAATGATATTGAACATGATGAAGATCCCTCACTTTGGACGACATCAGGAGGTTAACGCTTGCGTGAAACTCCTCCTGTCATGTTATCATGAAGGATATCTATGGCTTGACAGGCGTGTTACTATGGATCCAGTGATGATCCACCTAATCACAGGACTGAGCATGCACGGACTGGACCCTCAACAGTTATACCCAGGGAAGACTGCAGATCGCTCCCTAACACAACGCATAAAGGAGGATTATGACGATGTAGAAAAGGGAAAGTGAGGCTACAAGGTATCCTCCATCCAGGATGGCACAGTATTCCTAGCTTGTCATCTTATAGTTGGAAATCTCATCAGAAAGAACCATCCCACGTAGGTCATACGAATTGTAGTTTACCTCGCAGGAAAGTGCGTGGAGGGGATGCAAATGAACTGGGCGAGTTACCTTGTCAACGAGCTCGAGAAAGACTATCGCGAAGCGAAGGATCAGGCATATGAATTCCATTTCAGTTGGTTACTTGTACTGATCGCATTTGTCACTTGGAAGATTTCGGAAGGGGTGACATTTCCAGAAGTTGAGACATCAGAGTCGTTTTCCACAAGGTTCTCAACCTTGTGGTATATAAATGACACATCGAAGAAGTGGCAGTCGAACTTTGTCTTCCATGCCTACTACCAACAACTGAGGTGTGCTATTGAGGAATTTCCACTCATGAAATCGAACACATTGCACAAGTACAGACCGCTAACGAAGTTCCATGCAGATCTACGATTTATCTATATCACTGCACGTCGGGATGAGAGTAAGGAGGAGTTGCAGTCCTATTATAAATAGATATATGAAGACATGGAGGAGATCAACAAAGAATGGCCAAGAGAGTTCCTTGTACCAGTTGAAGATAGAGAACTCTCCAACCCCGACATCATCGGAAGTCCCTTGGTCACCCGAGTCAAGTATGATGGACAAACTAGCGCGAAGAAAAAGAATAAAATGGAGAAAGTGCAGAACATAGAAACTGATGAGGAGGACAATGCCTCAGAGGAAAGTGGGCCTAACTCACCCATAGGAGGAGGAAGAGACAAAGTGAATCAATAAGAAGGAGGGGAAGAAGGAGAAAAGCAAGGAAAAGGCAAAGTTACACCACCGAAGGATCCCCCTACCGAGGCCGAAACATCAAAGAAGAGGAAGGTTTCTCTGTAGAAACCCTCAGCAAGAAAGAAGACGTGCACCAATAAGCCCAAGATGAAGGCCACACTTACATAGGATGACGTCGACCTAATCATTGTAACTGTGGAGGATGCTTGAGAGGATATCTTGTAGCTATACAGAGCAAAGCATGAGACATTGTATGAAAGAATGAAGAAAGAGTTGAAGGAGATATAGCAAGCCATCCATTCGAGCCACACAGTACCTACTACACCTTCTTCATCGAAGATTATAGAATTGGGGGATGATCCCTTCCAATTACGAAGACTAGAAGATGCAATAGAGGCTCAACTTCATCGAGTCCATGAAGAGAAGTAGAAGGCTATAGAAGCCTTGAAGAAAGAAAAGGAGGAGGTCTTAGAACAACTACGAGTTGCGTAGTCTTGCATAACCACCTACAAGAAGGAGAAAGATGAAATTTGGGTGATGTTCGAGGAGGACAAAGCAAAGGTACAGCAAGAAAAAGACCAACTTCTCGTAGAGAAGACTGCGGTCAAAGAGGCAGTGACTAAAGCACTTCTCTCTGTGTCAGGCTTGGCATAGGAGGAAGAAGAGTCAATCGAGATTCAAGTGGGGAAGCTCGTTGAGGCCATCCAACAGCTTCAAGAAAGGGTAACAGAGTTAGAGATCCAAGTAGTGCCAAGAACTCCGAAAGAAGTGTGTGATCGGCGAGAGGAAGTCTCCAAGAGTGCAGTTGGAAGGATCAGGACCCTTGCCTCAGAATGTAAGAAGTTAAGTGATCGAAGTTCACATACCTATGAATGCCTCTTAGAATATTCGGAGATGAGGAAACTAGAAGCACATATACAGGAGGCACAACAGTAGGCATCCACCATGCAAGCACAGATGAAGCTACTCACTGCAATCGAGCGAATGAAGAGATCACAGGAGCAGCATGTAGTCGAACAGTAGATTACTACCATCTAGATTAGATTCATGGAGGTTACACAGAGACTAAAGTTGGTGCAGGATGAATCCTGCACGATTTTTGAAGAGATTGAAGGAAAAGGCTCGCAGCTAGACCAAGTGGTTGCGACAGTGGAACAGTGCCTAGAAGGGCATGTTACAGAGCAGGTGATTTAGGAGTTCGTCGAGCATGAGGCTCTAGAAAAGTGATGTAGACCCCCAACCCTCTATCAGCGCTTGGGTCAAGGTCGGCTACAGGATTGTTCTAATTCCTACCCTTGACAACTCCTACGAAATGAACAAGGTATTCCTTCACGGAACTTTTCCACCTGCAAAAGAACTTTGCTGTGCCTCCTTCCAACACTTCAAGGCACTATCCCTCTTGATCTTTTCTTCGAAAAATTCAAAGACTCTATCCCTCTTGAACTTGCTAAAAAATCCTCAAGTACTCTGGGGATAACTTCTGCTAGCACTCCTTGCGGCACTTCTTCAAATACTCCTAAGTATTTGAACTGGTTGAATCTGTGCAACTCCTTGCGACAACAGTCCTTCAATAATTCCACTCAAGTATAACTCTGAGACTCTACTCGGCCTGTGCACACCTTGAACAACTCCTGTGCTTAATTTTCACTTCTGCGAGAATGCGAACAATGTTATCCCTCCTGATCTTTCAGAGATAAAAACTCTGAACCCTTGTCAACGCACTCCTTGCGGACAAACTCCACTGCACTCCTTGCAGGAATTTTACTCACTCAGGTTGAGAAACAATTGAAACTCACTCCTTACTCTCTCTCTCAGATTTCAAAAATTCAAGAAGAAATCATTCATACATAGCGTAACAACAAATGCATAACAAAAAGAGTAAAATAACTATAGGCATAGAATTCAACATACATACACAGAGAATATCACAACACCATAAGTCTGAATCAAAGCTTCATGTATTAATTCAGGATTTCTATACATGGGTGTTTTCAACTACAGCTCTCTGCTTCTTCTCTTCTCTGTGCTCTATGCTCGATTGATCATGCTAATGTTACAATGATACAAGATGAGGGTGTCTATAGTTGGTTTTCCCTCCTACGCTCTAAACTGTCTAATCTTCATTTAAATATACATACTCACATTAATTATGTATTAATGCCTTCACCTACTACAGATGATAGTGGATCGTTCAAGATCTGTTTACAATATCTAAGTGTGTTTCCCCTTAACTATTACATTAACATCCATACATTTATTTCAAAACATTTCAAAACACTTTTGCAACGTGTTGAAATGCGCGGGTGCTTGTCCCTGCTGTCTTCCAGCTCTATGCTTTCTTGTTGTTGGGGATGCTCCTGCATCATACTCCCTCACTTGAAAATTTTTCATGGGATCTTGTCCATGAGATATCGCATGGTCTGCCCATGTTTTTGGATCTCTGCTTCATTTTCCCAATTGGCGTCTTCAACTGGATGTCCCTTCCACTTGACCAAGTATTCAAAATATTCCTTTCGCCTGGTCCTCTTACTAACTCTTTTGTCCAGTATGCTTTCCATATGTGGCTTCTCTGCAACTGACATCTGTTTAGCCCACTGAACCTTTGGTTGTTCACTACCTGCTTCTACTTCTTCATCTTTCTAAGGGTACAAATCTGAGATGTTGAATATCAGAGAAATTTCGATCCCATCGGGTAATTCGATCTCATAAGCATTTGTCCCAAATTTCCTTATGATTCGGCACGGTCCAATTTTCTTCATTTTCAGTTTATTATATGTCCCCCTTGGGAACCTTTCATTTCTCAAGTGTGCAAGGATCAAATCACCAACTTCGAATTGAAGTTATCTCCTGTGTTGATCTGCTCTTCGCTTATACTCTTGGCTCGAGTTCTGCAATCGTTCCTTCACCTGCCTGTGAAGCTCCCTCATTGCCTCAGAAAAATATTCTGCACTAGCACTCCTAGTTGAATTCTATTCTGAATCCCTCAATTCAGAAACTCCCATTGGCTGCATGCCATAAACAATTTGAAATGGACTCTGCCCCATGCTTCTGTTGATTGAATCATTATAAGCAAATTCCACCTGTGGTAGAATATTGTCCCACTGACTATGGTGTTCTGTCACCAAACTCCTTAGTAAGTCTCCCAAACTTCTGTTGACAACTTTTTTTGTCCATCCATCTGAGGATGATAAGCTAAACTAAATGACACGTTTGTTCCCATCTTTTTGCATAAGGTTCTCTAGAACTGTCCCACGAACTTAGTGTATCAAACCGAAACTATGCTCCTGTTGGAAGCCAATTCAGATTTTTATACTATCCTTATAAGTTGCCTACACCAGTGTTTTGCAACCCTTGATTTTCATCGCAATCTGTGAATAAAAATGACACTATTATTTCGTGCATTTGCACACCTGCCTTTGTTCTTGTTTTCACGACTGCAAGCGTGAAAACTTTGATTTCGAAGTCACATTAAAATCGTCACTGGATTATTATGGTCACTCTTGTCTATGTGTTTATTGTGTTTCCAATTTAATTATAGTCGCATAGTTGGCAAGGCTCCAAGATCTTTACTCATTTGGCATTCTTTAATTGTTAATATGACTTCATTTTTTTTTTTTTATAAGACTGTGATGATATTCTTATGATCGAGTTTTTGATGCATTGGCGGTTTGATGTTCTATGTTCTTTCATTGATTACCTTGACACATTGCTTTCATGAAAACACATTGACGTTGTGGTTAGACCCTCGGTGTAATCATTTCATTCAACACATATTCGATATGATCGAACCCTTGGTGTTGATTTCGAATCATTTTTTTGGTTTTAAAACTATGTTGATACTATTGTTTGCGCAAATGTTTGGTCGACTTACCATAGATTTCATTAATTGTTTGAATGGCATAGTTTTTGGCATATGCAATAGTGATTTGAATCGCTATATGTGTCGTCGGTTGTACTGTGGGAAATGACTATTTTGCATGGTCTGAGCTAGCTCCACCACCTTCGCACATTCGGTCATTAATGCCTTCCCCCTATCTCAGGTTAACTCTGTTGTTTTCGGGTAAGCCTGTGAGCTATCGACCCTGCGTATACTCTATTCAAACCATTGCCTATTCACCCTGCTCACCGTGTGCTCCCATCTATGGCACCTGTGGTGCGCATAGAGCCAAATGGTAACCAAACTCTGTTTCTATTCAATAATGCCCGTAAGGATTTAGAAAATGGTGGTTGGTTGGTGTTTATCCAAAGGTTTGAGGGTTTCAACCTTTCGGTTGCCCAACAATTTTCCCTCACCTTTGACGGATGCAGGGCTAAGGTCGGAGACATACAACTCGAACTCAGTGAGCAATTCTTAAGCTCGGCTACAGGACTGCTAGCTATAGGTCAAAGATGGTTTAAAAATTCCAAAGTAGAAGAGGTGTCGTGGCCACTTCTATTCACTTCAAGACAGATTGTTTCCTGTGATAAAGGTATGCCTATCACTACCCTCAAACCCAGGTGGCACAATCTTTTAGCGATTGTTAAACAGTTTGTGACCTGCGAAGGTTGGTATGGCTTGGTATTTCTGTATCACCTTCGGTTGTTGATGAATTTTATAGGCTATCCCTTAAATATGCCACATTATCTCTTGCGTAGTCTGTACAAGATGTCTAAAAGATTCAAGTGTGAGAAGGCTGATAGAAGCCTTTTCCATCACGGCTTGATCAAAGTTGTTATCGTCCACCATTTGAGACTTCATGGTGATAGTTGGCAAGCCTTCCTATCTAGGAATGGCTTTGCCACCCCCGAGTCCTTCCAAGTGGACAAGGTTGTGGTTACGGAAACCATGGTTGGGCCAGCTGTGCCATTTCATATCCTTCTACCCCCTGTCAAACCCTCAGATTGCCCTGACATCGACCTACCCGATACCATAGCCAACCCATGTACTAAAGGCAAGACTGAGGCCATCAAGAAGCCTATAAGGAAGAAAGACAGAAGTGACATTGCTGCCAACAGTAAGGGGAAGAAACATGCTCGATGGATATTGAGGTGTGCTAGGAACAAAACCAAGAAAAACGTTGACCAAAAGCCAATAGTGTTGAGCGAGGACTCTGACTCTGAAATTGAACGATTCCTGACTGAGGAATATCCCTATTCTCATGGACTATGCTCTATGGAACCCTATGACTATGTCTCTAACTTACCTCCTTGCCTCAAAAATGACCCAAACTACCCAGGAATCAAGCTACACAATGAAACCCCTGGTAATTTGAACAAACCCTTGCCTATGATGTCGAAGCCCAATCAATTACCTTGTACCCAATGTAATGCTTGGCTAGAGTGTTATTACACCGACATTCCCTTGTTGCAATCAAAGATCAAAACGTTAGAGGAACGGGTGACAGTCCTGTAAAAGGAGAACGACAGGCTACAAGACAACGAGAAGAAACAAAAAACCACCGGTTCGATTGTCTTCAGGAATGTCGAAGCAGCAACGACCTTTATCAATTCCAAATTATCATGACCGAGTTGCCCAGGTATGTGTTTTGACATAGATTTTGTTTTATGAGTTGGTTTGGATTAATATAACCAATTGGATTTGCTTTCAATAGCTCTTTTCGTTTTGATTCAAAATGATTATGTTGCTTTCATTTTACCAAAACAATTTCATTATGAATCATGAGTGAGAAATTTGTTTGCTAAATTGAGACACAGCTATGATTTAGTTAATCAGATTTTGTTATTCTCAGTTTAGTATAAATGATTGATTTGTTTTCGATTCTGTTTGGGTTGATTTTGAAACATTTTTGTATGGATAGTCGATTGGGTTTGATTTCGATTAGTTCTGTTTGTTTCTAAACAATCCTGTTGACTTTAATTTACCAGGAATGATTTTGTTTTGTATTGAATCAATATTTTTGTTTTGGATTGCATTCGACCTACACACATGATTTGTTTGGTAAATACGATTTTGCATAATGATTGTGTCAGTCCCAAATCGGTTCAATTCATTCCTGTTTGATTTGATTCGCAAACAATGTTGCATGCCTCGATTAACACAGTCGCTTTCATAATACGATGGATTCAAAGTTAGATTTGATATGACTCTGTTAATTTGGATTTAAACGATCTTGTTAATTTCATTTTGATTCGACAACAATTTTGTTAAGTGCTGAGTTGACATAAACTATTGCATGAAAAATATACTTGATCGGTTACAGCCTGTTTTGGTTAAAATAGATTTAAACATGATTTCATTTTCTCTCAATTAGCATAGAAGTTTTGATTTGAATGATTCGTTTGGTTTCCAATTAGCAATTAAATATTTGTTAAATAATTTGAATATATTTCTGTTAACATTTCATTGATTTTTAAATGATTTTGTGCTCAAATTAGACCAGCTACACAATCGCAAGATTTTGTAGCTAGTCTTAAAAATTAGATTTTTGTCAATTTTATCAATGAAACACTATCTAAAATTCTGTATTCTTGTCTACTAACAGGTACCTATGAATTTCATTGACAAATGGGACATGCTGTATCAGTTTAGATATATTTTTTAGTTGTTAGTCATAGGCAAAAATAGGGACTTGGGAGATTATTCCCAGATTTTTTGTAATTTGCTTTGATAACTACCACAGGGATGTTTTACCCTGTGGTCTTTAAATACTTGTTATTTTTGTAATGGACCCATCATCATTACTGTGGGAAGAACTAGACTATGGATTTATGATTCAGACTGAGATGAAATTTGATGTCTTGTAACAACTTTAACTTTCAATATATCAAACTTTTATTTCAAGTTTTCTTCATATCAGTTTGCAATTAATTATCAACTACTTTAGCTATCGTAATTCATTGCAGGTTGACGTGATTTGGTTTATTTGTCATCTATATCTGATCTCTCTTAATTTAAAAATACAACAATTACTCCATTTCAATTTAGTGAATTAAAGATTTCTCTTCTTCGTTAATTGAATCATTTTGTACAAATCTTTTCACACAAATTTATCTAAATGTGATGATTTGTAAATTATAAGATTGTTGTTATTTTTCTGTCTTGTTTGTCCTGTCATTTATATTTGAAGAGCACAGCCGCTTCCTATTTACGAGAAGTTTGTGGGGAATCTGGTGTGGGTTTCCTCCCACTGAACAACTAAATCAACTATTGCATACAGGACAAACCCG
>JZKD02S1922928.1:427787-448030 GCA_000966675.3 Picea glauca
TATATATATATATATATATATATATATATAGTTTAGATTCTTAGTTAGAATTATTATTTTAGTTGCTTAGCTTAGACAGTTTTTATTTAATTTCTTTCTCATAAAATTATAAAAATCAAAAACAATAGTTTCGCTATCTTAGGATAGTTTACAAATGATTTTTGCAGGTTTTCATTTAAATCTATAATCTGTAAATATTGTATATTTGTAATTGAATCTAATTCTATTGATAATTGAACATTTAATTTTATAGAATTATTGCTACATAGTATAGATAATAGATTGTATATATTTATTTTAGATTTGTTTATTAGTTTTCTTTAGTTATTGTTTTCATTTAGATTAGTTCCTTAGTGTAGTTTTCTTTTGTTTTCCTAGGACTTAGATCGGCTAATGGAGCCGCTAAACCCGTCAGGGTGGGTCATCCCAAACGACTTGGGTTATTTAGACAACCCCGGACCGGATCCACTCTTCCAGTTGGCGAGCATTCATTTTCACCCGTCAACAGCTCCTTGGTAAGTTGTGAAGTCAATGACTTCTTTGAAAAACAAATTCGCAATGTGAGTTGCGTCACTAGTTTTCTGACATGGTAGGAAGTGTGCCATTTTAGAAAATATGTCTATTACCACAAAGATTGAATCGAACCCTCTTTGTGTTCTTGGCAGCCCCAATATGAATTCCATTCTTACTGCATCCCATGGCCTCTTAGGTATGGGTAATGGTTGATATAAGCCTGCATTCTACCTCTTTCCTTTTGAATGTTGACAAATTCTACATCTGTCCACGAATCTTTTGATGTATGCTCTCATTCCTGGCCAAAAATATGACTCATTTCATTTTGAGAACGTCTTGTCATGACCGAAATGTCCGGCCAATCCTCCACTGTGTTTCTCCCTCAGCAAATTCTCCCTCATGGAGCATTTTGGAATACAAAGTTGATTACCCTTAAACAATAATCCTTCCTGGATCATGTATTCTGTCCATTGACTTTTGTCCCGGAGAACTAGATTCTCAGTTGCTTCATACGCCTCCTTAAAATCTAGATCATCTGTGTACATTTCCTTGAGGTTATCAAAACCCAAAGTTTTGACTCTGAACTCCTGCAATTGCAAACATTTCCTGCTCAAAGCATTAGCAACTTTGTTAGAAGTTCCAGAAATATGCTTGATTACAAAAGTAAAGTTCTACATGTATTCAACCCATTTAACATGTCTTTGATTCAACTTCTCCTGTTGAGTCACAAATTGCAAATCATGATTGTAACTGTATAAGACAAACTCCTTAGGAATCAAATAGTGTCTCCATTTCTTCAATGCCTGAATAATTGCATATAATTATTTATCATATGTAGAGTACTTCGTTTTGGCTTCATTCAGCTTCTCACTGAAGTATGAGATCAACCTTTCTTCTTGACTCAAGACTGCCCCTATTGCAAATCCACTTGCATCACATTTTACCTCAAATGTCTTTTTGAAATCCGACAACACCAAAATTGGTTGTTCCATGATTTTCCTTTTCAACAAATTGAAGCTTTTCTCAGCTTCTTCTATCCAGTGAAAAGACTTGTGTCTATTCTTCACTGTGTCCATTATTAGTGCACAAATTCCACTGAAATTCCTAATGAACTTCTTGTAGAAACTAGCCAATCCATGAAAAATTCTAACTTCAAAGATACTCTTTGGCGATGGCCAATTCTTAATCACCTCCACTTTATCTAGATCCATCCTCAACTTGTTTGTAGAAATAACAAACCCTAAATAAATGAGCTCGGTATTCATGAATGAGTATTTCTTCATATTTATCAGCAACTTCTCTTGCTGTAATGTCTTCATCACTGTAGCCAAATGTTTTATATGCTCTGCCTCTGTTTTACTGAAAATCAGTATGTCATCAAGATACACAATGACAAATTTTCCAATGAAATCCTTCAAGACTTCATTCATCAATCTCATGAAATTACTTGGCATGTTTTTTAAGCCAAATGGCATAACAAGCCATTCATACAACCCGTCATTAGTCTTGAAGGCTGTCTTCCATTCGTCTCCTTCTCTCATACGAATCTGATGATATCCACTTTTCAAATCAATCTTTGAAAAAAAAAATTCTCCACTCAAGCAATCCATCAAATCATCCATCCTTGGCAATGGAAATCTATACTTGATGGTAATCTTGTTAATTACTCTTGAGTCCGTACACATCCTCCAACCTCCATATTTCTTTGGACTGAGTACTTTCGGAACAACACATGGACTCAAGCTTTCTCTAACCAACCCTTTGTCCATTAAATCCTGGACCTGTCTTTTGACCTCTTCATTCTCCTGCGGCGTCAATCTGTGTGCTGCTTTGTTTGGTAAACTAGCTCTCGGTATGAGATCAATGTGATGACTTACACTTTTGATCAGTGGCAATGAACGAGGTAGTTTGTCCACGACTATATCATCAAATTCCTCCAGTAACTTTTGGATTTTCTCTGGTAAATCATCCACTCTTGTGCTGGTCAAAACAATTCTAGGTTTCCTTACCACAATGAATTGTGGATCTTCCTTCTTCTTAACCTCCTTAAAAAGTTCCTTCCCACTCGTGAGAAGTACAGTGTTGCTTACTTCAGGTTTCACCTCTTTGTCCTTAATCGGCAACAACATGTGAGTTCTCCCATTCTTCTCTAGGGTGTATGTGTTCTTCCTCGCGTCATCAACCACATTCCTGTCATATTTCCATGGTCTACCCAGCAATAGATGACAAACATCCATGGGAATGACATCACACAATATCTTATCGTTATATCCTCCTATCTTAAATTCAACTAAACATTGTTTAGTGACATTTACCTGATGTCCTTTTTGTAGCCACGAAACCCTGTATGGACTTGGGTGTTTAATAGTCTCCAGCTCAATCTTTTCTACCATCTCTGTAGAAACGAGATTGTCTATGCTACCACTATCCACGATGACTTTTCATACCCTGTCCTTGGTCTTGAAAGCAGTTTGAAAAAGATTGTTCCTTTTCACTGGATTCTCCGCCTCTTCTTCTGGCGTTAAGAGAACCTTCTTCATCACCAGTGATCTTCCGCCTTCAACATCCTCTGCCTCAACATTCTGCCTCTGTGCTTCGGCAATGTGAGTTTCACCACCTTCTTTCTTCTTATCTGGGCATTCATAGGATTTGTGTCCATTCTTTCCGCAAGTGAAGCATTTTGTTACTCCACCTCTACCTCTTCCTCTTCCTCTAGCACGAGGAAAAGTGTTGTTATCAGCATACTGTCCTCTCTATTCAGTATATTTCCCTTTCTATGAGCTTCCACCTCTTTCAGGTTGAGGTTGAGGTTTCTTCCACTCTTCCTTAGGCTTTTGATTCCTATCTTGGACAACTGTTTTGCCTCTGGGATGACTTCTACCTCGACCTCTCTGACTTTTCTTTCAGCTCATCTTCTCTTTAGCCTTCAGAGCCATCTGATAAGAATCTTCTACGGTCTAAATGATCATCATGCTCATCTCATCCTGAATGTCGTATCTCATACCATTCATATATCTGGAAACCTTTTCATCATCACTTTCACGATGACCTGCTCTGATATTTAGCTTGTAGAACTCTTTAGTGTACTCCTTCATTGACACCAGCTTCTGTCTCAAATTCTGCATCCTTCGAAATAGAGTAATTTGATAATCCTTGGGTATGAATTTCGCCTTCATATTCACGACCATTTTATTGCAACTCCTGATTTTCTGCTTGCCTTTGCAACGTCTATCATCTTGTAGTTCATCCCACCACAATGTTGCATGTCCTTTCAATCTTGTGACAACATGTTTGACCTTCTTGTCTTCCTCGACATCTTCATAGTCAAAATACGTGTCTAGATCTCTAATCCAGTCTAGAAGTTCTTCAACATCCAGGTTTCCCACATATACTAGAATGTCCATTTTTTCCCTAGCACCCATCCTTACAACAGCCCTAATCAGGCATTCATTTGCTGCAACTTCTTCTCCTTCATGTCCAACATCGGTTGTGCACCTCTGTTTTATTTCCACATCCATGAGTTTGGCGTGCATGTTATGGATCTCTCTTTCTATGGCTGTATCAGGCACCTGCCTACCCCTTTCTCTTGGCATTTCCCTCTCCTCTGGAGGATCGGGTGTTTTCCTGTCTCTTCTTCTCAGCGGCATGGTGAATCTTTCTTTTCCGTGCTACAGAAAGCAAAGAAATATTTTTGAGCTCTGATACCACTTGATGCAGACCCCCAACCCTCTATCAACCCTCGGGTCAAGGTTCTCTACAGGATCATTCTAATTCCTTCCCTTGACAACTCCTAAGAAATGAACAAGGTATTCCTTCACAGAGCTTGTCCACCTGCAAAACAAATTTGTTGTGCCTCCTTCCAACACTTCAAGGCACTAGCCCTCTTGAGCTTTTCTTCGACAACTTCAAAGACTCTATCCCTGTTGAACTTGCTTGAAAATCCTCAAGTAATTTGGGGATAACTTCTACACGCACTCCTTGAGACACTTCTTCAAATACTCCTAAGTATTTGAACTAGTTGACTCTGTGCAACTCCTTGCGACAACAGTCCTTCAATAATTTCACTCAGGTTATAACTCTGAGACTCTACTCAGCCTGCGCACACCTTGCACAGTTCCTGTGCTTAATTTGCACTTCCGCGAGAATGAGAACAATGTTATCCCTCCTAAGATTTCAAAGATAAAAACTCTGAACCCTTGTCAACGCACTCCTTGCGGACAAACTCCACTGCACTCCTTGTAGGAATTTTACTCACTCAGGTTGAGAAAAAATTAAAACTCACTCCTTACTCTCTCTCTCAGATTTCAAACATTCAACAAGAAATAATTCATGCATAGCGTAACAGCAAATGAATAACAAAAAGAGTAAAATAACTATAGTCATAGCATTCAACATACATACACAAAGAATATCACAACACCATAAGTCTGAATCAAAGCTTGATGTATTAATCCAGGACTTCTGTACATGGGTGTTTTCAAATACAACTCTCTGCTTCTTCTCTTCTTTGTGCTCTATGCTCGATTGATCATGCTAATGTTACAATGATACAAGATGAGGGTGTCTATAATCGGTTTTCCCTCCTACGCTCTAAACTGTCTAATCTGCATTTAAATCTACCTACTCACATTAATTATGTATTAATGACTTCACCTACTATAGATGAGAGCGGATCGCTCAAGATATGTTTACAATATCTAAGTGTGCTTCCTCTTAACTATTACATTAACATCCGCACATTTTTTTCAAAACATCTCAAAACACTTTTGTAGTGTGATGAAATGCGTTGGCACTTGTCCCAACTATCTTCTGCCTCTGTGCTTGCTTGTTGTTGGTGATGCTCCTGCATCACAAAGCAGCAAGTCAAGGCAACTCGAGCTAATTCTAAGGCCTTTGAAGTAGTGTTTCCCAGATCTGAGTGACTCGGGATGAGTCACAAGTGAGTGTTGGGGGGCTGTTGGACCTTGACCAAGTTTTGAGGAATCATTGGTCGTGTTTGAACACTTTTGGGACTTCGACAGGCTGGTCAAAGATGGAGCACCACATGGAGTTGAGATCACGGGATCTTACTTACTTTGCGAGATGTGGACCCAGCAAAGGGTTTACTAGGGTTTATGTAATGGGTTATGGGATGTCGTCCCATGGGTTTACCCATGTTTAGGCCTTTTTGTAAAAGTATATATAGGAAGGAATGTAATGTAGAAAGTAGTAGAAGCTTAGTGAAAATGATGTAAGAAGTCTGGCTAGTTGGCTATGTGCATGATGTGTTAGTAAGGCTCTATGCTAATAAGGATTTGGCTCTGTGCCTTGATCTGATTTTGGGAAGGAGGATCTAGTGCACAACATGCAAATCTTCTGTCCTCTGTAGATTTTGGCTCTGTGGCTTTGTGCACAGGATCAGTTGAATGTAAGAAGATTGGATACTAATAAAGAAGAAGAATTCGTTGGTGGACATAGCCCCACACTGGGGTGAACCATGTATATCCTGTGTCTTGATATTCTTTGTGCGATGTGAATTATGTTGTTTATCTGCTTAGTGTTGTTATTATAATATATTATGAATGCATCTGATGTTGTTTCTCAGTGCTTAATGGTATTAAAGGTATTTGAATGATATATATGAGCTAATGTTATGTTCTAAGTGATTGTAAGTGCTTGATCCTTATTGTTATTGCATTGATCTATAATAAGGGTTTAATCTGTGATGTGAACGAGACTCAAGAACTAATGCATATTGTTGTCTAAGTGCTCTCCTAAGTGTTGTAATCACATATATGTGTCCCATCTTGGTTGTAGACACCTGAGTCCTTTTGGAAAAATGAGAGAGGGGGTGAATCAGTTGTTACTATGCTTAAAAATTTATGCCTATTTTAAACTCTTTACAAAACACTCAATGACGATCACAATAATGCAGGGAAGTAAGCAATAGAAAATTCAACATCAATCACACACATGAAATATACAGAGACAGATATTTCCTGAGGAAACCCATAAAGGGAAAAACCTCCTCTTCTTGATATGATAAGTAATATTTATTTTCTATACATTATCATTCTTATCATATCCAACTCCTCTTAAGGCTACAACCTCTATTTTACAAGCAACAACTTGTTGAGAGCACCAACTCTCTTGTTTCTCTAGTACCCACTAGAAGGAAGCACCAACTTTCTAAGTGTTCCAGCACCAACTGGATGGAAGCACCAACTTATAGTCACACAAGAACCAACCTGTATAACAAAGAATAATAGTTCTCCCTTGCACCACCCTACCACCCTAGTTTTTCTGGCAACAGTCCTCCCTAGCACCTCCCTTTCACCCTGATTATAAAAAATTTGTTACTAAAACTTATTACAGTGATACAATGTTTGTCAAAGGGCTTACCAGTCTCATCACTGTTCTTCTATACTTCTTTGTCTTTTCATGTGCACCTCAGCTTTCTCTTCCTCTCTCAGATATGCATTTCTATTCTATGTCTTTCTTCTGCGCTTTCTACTCATCTACGCTTTATGCTTTGTGCACCATGTCCATTCTATGCGCTATGCTTCTACATGCTCCTCACTACATGAATAAATCTCAACAGAAGCAACCATCTCTTCTTTTTTCTGCATATATTTATCATGCCAAGTCCTCTGCCAGATCATACACCTAACACTTTGTTCTATCTATTGATCATGTTGAGTCTATTCTTCATCAATGGTCGTTATCCTGAGATTCTTTGGCTTCTCTGGAAGTTATGGTCTTTGACTCTTTTCCATCTGTCAATTTTCCATATGATCAGTCCTCATTCCACTAGCAGTTACCTCAAGACTCTTCAGCTCCTCTGGCGAGCACCCTTATATTCTTCGAATTCTCTGGTAGATGGAATCAGTCATTTTCTACAGTTATAATCAGTCTGTCTCGGTAGTTACAAAGAGAACCTCTACGCGCTCATCCCTTTAGCACCTTTTCTCTTCCTAATAAAACTTCACAATGGGCACTATTGTTTCTTGTTGAGCCCCTTCCTTTCATGTGACCACCGATGGTGACCAAGGGATAATCACTTCGGGACTTTGCATTTAGGGTCATCTGTCGTGAGTCACCCCGACTCTCCTAACTCTCTATCTCTCGAACTCTGAAGTGGAGCTGAGTGACGTGCTATATCCTCCCTCGATATGACCTTGTGCGATGAGCTCAATTGACCATGAGATTACGAGCGCGTCTAAAGGTGGTTTAGACCAAACTACTTTTCGCCCCACAATTCACTATGAGCCTCCATGCGTCCTTTCTCCAAAACTGTGGTTTCGTTTGCGGCCTGCTCCCAAAAAATTAAGACACGAGCATGTTCTGTCCCCGCAATGCGATGGCACCGTCGATCTCATGATCTTGACGATGCTCCTAGATAAATGGCTCCGATATTTTGACTTATCCTGCCTTCTTTCCTTTGTCCACATGAAATCCTTAGTCTTAATGACCAAGTGACATGTGGCCTTCCAAACCAACGAACAAGATCGATTTTTCCTTTCAAGCTTCAGGAGTCTCGATTCTCAAAATCCACTTTCTCCTGAAGCATTACACTTGGAGTCCACGATCCAATGACACGTGTCCCTTTTAGATCGACAATCATAATCCCTTCGGGTATTCGGGGTTCGACAACCTCAACTCTCAACTTTCTTTCAACCTTCCTTTGCTTTTTCTCGGAGCTGACAATCCACTAACACGTGTCCTTCTTTAATCCAACGACTATCCTCCACTCAAAACTTTCTCCTTCGCGTTTTCCCGGATTAGTTTCACTCGGAGTTCATGATCCGTTGACACGTACCCTCCTGCACAATCAATGATCATAAGTGACTTCGACACTTCGGGACTTTAAGTTGATCATTTCTTCATTCTCCTCCAGAGTGGCCACCTTCTGAAGTCATAGGCAGTGGAAACCACTTGTTGTTGGTTAATACTTTCACTTACACTGTCCTTCCACTGTACTAGATCAACGATTGAGAATGCATCCGAAGTGATATTCAGATCGGACGACTCGTATCCACTTCGGGACTTAGGGCATCTGCTGGTGGTAAAACTCTTGAAGTAAAACTACCGGAGTGACATCACTTACTTACATCACTTGATGACATGTCATGAGCCTATTATCTGCCACATGTTACTTGGATTTGTGATTTCAACATACCTGAAATACCGAATCAAATTGACACTTTTCATTGTCTCATTGCACCACTTGTCCTTGCTGACATATTCTTGCTGACATGGATCCTCATTAACTTCAGGACTTCGACCTTTGGGACTTTGGGTATTTTGACTTTTCAAGTCGCCAATTCTTGCGAAGTTAGAATCCCCAAACAATAACCTCCTTGAAAATTTTAGACCCAAACTAAATGTTGTTCATCGATCATGTTCTTAGATCGATGAATTGATCTTTCTGCGATGGTTCTTTTCTAGCTTATCCTATCCTTCCACTTCAAACTAATCTGACGACTATCGTTTACTCTGGATCTCTAGCTCTTCGGAATTTGGGTTTTTCAAGTCTCAAACTGAAAAATCCTTGAAGTGATTTTCTCTAGAGTTGAGGATCACGTGCCACCTGTCAGTATTGACGATGGACGGTCCCTTCTTACTTAGGGACTTCAGGACTTTGACAAGTCTACTCTCCTACACTCATCAAAGGCTTAACCTTCTTTCATTTATTTCTGGATCCAATGATTATTGATCCTCGACGCTCAGATCCAACAGATTAGATCTGTACTTCTCCTTTGCGCTTCCTCTAGTCAGTGGACGTTGATCTAACGGTCATATGGTATTCAGGATTGGTGATGCAATGACCAGTGTCATTCTTCCTTCTGAGCTTTTTGATCTCTCTGGCTTAGAAGGTTTTATAAGTGTTCAAAGGTCTCAATAGTTTCTCCTCCTGTGAGTCCTTCTCTTGGTCCTCATCTTCACTTCTGGAAAGATCAAAGCTCTATCTCTTCTAAGATTTTATTTTTTCATATTGTTCACTCCTCCTCCTGAGCTTATCCTTCCTTATGCTCCACCTTTTGTTCTTTCCATCAATGACAAGAACACTCTTCCTATAAACATGCCAACAATCTCCCCCTTTGGCATTGATGGCAACCCTAAATGGCTGCGCTATTCTACTTGAACCTCTAGCTGTAGCATCTGGACCACTCCTTTTCTCCCCCTTTGACATCAATATCAAAGAAAACATGCTCCCCCTGAGTTGTGTCAGTACCTTTGGCCCTTGGTTATGGAAGAAAGCGAAGATCAAGGAAGAAAAGTCAAAAAGTGAACTGCACAGAAGACACAGTGACTGTCACTGGGTCAAAGTAAGAAAAAGAGAAGAAAAGATGGAGCGAATTACGGAAAATCAAGTCGTTGGATGAGGAGATCAAGGATGACAGATCAACAAGGAAGAAGGATCATGGACAACTCAGCAAGAGGAAAAAGCCATCATTAGATGATTTGGAGCACTATGCGAGAAGGAAGGAAAGACAGGCCGACGAAGCCTGGAAAATGTGGGTCAAGTTGACCTAGGGTTTTAGACACCTAGGGTTTTGGTATCTAGAGTTTTGACACCTAGGTTTCGGCCTAAGGCTGTCGGTGAGATATTTTAATGTATAAATAAAGGTCAAGAGGACCTGGGTCGAGTTGGTATGATATTGTTGTTGATCTAGCGGTATTGTGTTATGAGGGATTATTGTACTATGAGAGAGAAGTGCTTAGTGTGAGAGCCTTCTGGTATTGTAAGATCTTTAGTTGGGTGCAAAGATCAAGTCTTGCAACTAGGTGTGCAAGAAGGGGAGAGAAAGAGAGAAGAAGAAAGAAGGCCTGCTAGCCAAGAGCACAGACAAGAACTGTATGCTTTATCTTAATATATCATAAGCACAGTTCTGTGGATGTATCCCTAAAGAGAGGGAAAACCACATATATCTTGTGTCATGTGTGTGATTGATTCTTTGATCTTTGTCATTGTTATACTCTTATTTTCATTGTTGTGATAGATCAGATCTATAGTTGTGCAGAGTAGATCCAGGATGATAAGCGATACATGTATGTTGTATTGTTCTGTATTAGATACACTTGATATTCCCCTTGGTTTTAGACATCTCTTTCCTGCAATCCCCCATAGCTACATTGGGTGAGAATGCATCTACTTTGTAGGTGTTGCCAAAAGGGCCAGTAGTTAGGACTTGTTGGTGCACTCTTGGAGCCGAACCCTGGGTCTGCCCCTGTGCCAACAAATGGTTCCATTGTCGGGACGGGAATATTTTTGAGGGAATGTCAAGGTGGTTTCCATCAAAGACAGAGATTCAAAAGTGGATAGAGGATCAAGAGAAGGACTTCGCTGAAGCCCAAAAAAAAAACCCTAAGATTAGTACAGAGGATTGGCTAGGGAAATATCTCTTTACAGACATACATGAAATCTTCTTTCGAGGGATCCATAAAGAGCTATACAAGTGGTTAGATAGGTTATCCGATACCCAGTTAGAGATCAGATCTATACCTCCTTTGGTTTGGGCATCGATGTTGATCAAGAAGGTTAAGAGAGTCTATAACGTTGTATCAAGATTCGTATATCACTGGTTCAATAGCACCATTGGAGGGTATATCACCGATTTTGTTGTTGACAGAGTAGAGTTGTATAGCCAAGATGAGAGATACTTCTTCAAGGGACATATAATAAAATTTTTACATTTTCTGAGGCTGAGAATCAAGATGTTGTTGCATGAAAAGAACGTCATGAAGATACAGTAGATCGGGTGGATTTGAAAAGTCTAATGTTCAAGAATTCAGACAGCGACAGCGACACAGAAGATGGACATATGCACAGTGGGAGAGTATTATGAGGAGTTCACCTTGAGAACCTGTTCAAGCAAAACTACAGAGATGAGGGTTTCTACAGTGGAGAAGAGGCAGATCTGACAGACAAAGAAAATTCAGAACCCACTAGAGAAGAGGAAGGAGAAGTTGAAGAAATTTGCTGGAACAAGCCAGAAACCTCAGGAACTACACAGAATACTGAAGTAAGTACTATTAATCATCTTGTTGTTTCAGTAGTATTAAACAATTAGAGTAATCGGAGTCACCAGAGCGTCCAGAGCACTGTCACTAGTAGTCCAACACATACTCATTCAGGAACCCTAAAAAGATCTATGGAATATAAGATGAGGCTCCCTATCTTTAGGGGAGATGGATATGAAGATATCGATCAACATTGGTTCCTATGTGAAGATGTGTGGAACATTAAGAGTGTCATCGATGAGGCTATCAAAAGAACTCAGTTCAGTACCACTCTAAGGGATCGCACGCTGAGTTGGTACATGAAACTTGTCCAAGGACTTGTGTAGCCTAAGCCACTGAATGAGATCAAGAATTCTCTAATTGCAGAGTTTAATAATCCTAAGTCGGAGTCAAAATGTATTACAGAACTGAAAGAGATCAAACAGAAGGTATCTGAACCTGTTTGGGAGTTCGATTAGAGATTCAAGACCTTAACAGGCCAATTGACTTTTCAGATCCCAGATAAGCAGAACAAAGAATGGTTCATTGATGCCCTTTTACCACACGTCAGATTTCCCTTGATGTAGCAGAAGCTTGCTTCGTAGTCTGAGGCGTTGGAGATCACCATGAAGCTCGAATCAACCCCTATGGGAGAATCTAGCTCAGGTATGAGCCAAATCTTGAGTCAGCTAACTATATTCTCTTTGTAAGTCAAAGATATGAAGAAAGACAAGGGAAAAGACAAAAGAGAAGACATCTAGTGTGTCAGATGCAAATCAGAAGGCCATGACAAGGAGCACTATCCCCTGTTTCATGAATACTTGGCCTCAAGAGCCCTGATCCCTTTGAATCAAGTCACATTACCCTGGTGCGAAGTATGCAGAAACAAACATCGCCCTAGTGAGTGTTATTACATGCACAAATACGTCTAGACACCCAAAAAATTGTATTTCACATTCTGTAAGTCAGTAGGGCATGATGATAGGGATTGACGGGCCTATGACCTCATGCACAAAAGGTCAAGATATATATAAAAAATCCAAAGCGAAGTACATCAATAAGTAAAAACTACGCACTATAACTCTCCAGGAAGAGTAAACTTCAATCCTCACGGTGGATTCAGAGGAGGAGGAGGAGGAGGAGGTATGGGTCGAGGTTGAGGATAGATAATCTGTTATAACTGCGCATAGCCCAGACACTTGGCAAGGGAATTTCAAAACCCGTGTACCACCTGCAACTATTGCAACTCTTTCGATCAGGTTATAGAGGAATGTCATGTGCTTCTAGCTAAGATTCAGGAAAGACGGGGAGCCCAGCATAATCCGCAAGTGCAACTGATATATGTTGAACCTCGTGGAGAAGACCCTAGAGACTCTATTATTACTTGAGGAGGTGCTATTACAAGAGAGGACAGACTGATCCAAGGAAATATTACAGAAGACTCAGGAGTCAGGAAAGCTACAGAGAAGATCCAGACTTTTGATGCAAAGAAAGAAAGACAAATATTCAAGGAGGCAAGAAAAGAGTTCAAAGGAGACCAAGGCTCTTCATCAAAGACAAGACCAAAAGTAAGAGAATATGGCATGCCTCAGGAATTTGATCAGTCTGCTTCGCTGAAAGAGGTAAAAGAGGTAAGCAAGCTCATGGAATTTTTATATACTTGTATTAAGTTAATTCAGGATGAAAACATTGTACAAGAGCTACAGAACTTAATCAGACAATATGAGATAGGAAAGATAGACCCCTTACTAAATAGGGAAGTACACCAAAATGAAAGAAGGAGAAGGACAAATAAGGAATTACACTTGAATGCTCAAATAGGAGAGTATGACATAGACTATGTGGTCCTCGACTTAGGGTCGGAGGTCAATGTGATGACGAACCAAACTTGGGCACTGATGGGAAAACTGAAGTTGATCTATTCCCCTTGTTGCACCTCTTCCGTCACCTTAGTGAGAAAAATAGAGGTGTTTGGAAGATCAGTTGGGTTTGATGAGAAGGACAACTACAAGGAAAAGAGTTAGGGAAAGAAAGAAAAAAAAACAACAATTAAGAATTAAACTAAGAAATGCAATAACAACTAAATTCATGAGCATAGGGACATAGAAACAAAAAGAACCATAAGACCCATGTCACCAATGTTGAGTCTGATCTATTAGTGAAAAAATACACCAAGAAGAAAGGGGACTATGAGTCCCTTCTTCCTCCAAGGGAGGGCTCTTGGACCCCCACTAGCTAGCTCTTCTTACAACAAAGAAAAATGGAAAATGATGAAAGAACTCTTTACAAATTCCCTCAATGGGTGAGATGGATTGTCCAATGCAATGGTGCAAATATGCTCTTGACAAGGATGGAGTCATCAAGAGAATAGAGACAGCATAACATTACTTTGAATTCCTTGAAAAATGAGGTGCATCCATGGCCTTTTTATAGCATTCCTTTGAGCTATTGTTTAACTGCTTTGTAGTGTGAAAAGAGGCTAATTAAGGCATTTCTAGGTCTTTGACCAGCGATCCAGTCGAATCCAGTCCAGATTTGAGGGTCAAATCAGCTTGGGAGATTAACCATAAGTGGGTGGGAGGCTGACCACTCTCATAAATGCGCCGTTTAGCAGGTGCACAGCTTTTTGCGATAACAGTCGTGCATCGTGCGCATGTGCACGATTTCTGCATTCCTGTTCCCCGCATGTGCGCGCGCGCCCAATGTCTGCATAGCGCCCTTCAATTTTTCACTACTTTGTATAGTTTTTGACCCTTTTATGAATGATTTGGTGTTAATTCAGGTCCATGGATGACTTCATCGCTGTTTGACGATGCTGAGTTCTTGTAACCAGGTGCAGATGAAATTTCAGTGATAACAGATGCCCCTTGATGGATGAGGTTAGGAGCATATGTATAACCGAAATCCATCAATGTTTCTTCTATTAAGAATGTTGTTGTAAGAGAGAGAAATAGTGGGATCATCCAGAGCGATCCGTTGGAGGGAAAAAGGAACCGGTAGGACTCAACCTTCCATGAGGTGTGGAAAACATAAAAATGTGTACAAACGAGGCGGGCATGCCCCATGCTCGTGTCATGTAACTCCAAAAAGATGATTGAAGTGTTGGTGTAGACAACTGCAGTGCCCTCAGAGGCGGTCGTGATAAAGGAAGAAGACAATTCTGTAGATGAACATGCTCTGAATAGTAGGCAGTGATTGCGGTAATAAGTATCACCGATTATGTGGGCATTGATAGCCCAACCAAGTTTAGAGGTCTTCGGAAAATGAAAGAACTAACTGCAATAGTCGCAAAGTAAGACCTACCATAACATGAGAAAGTGTTGGCATCGAATGTTAGGGGGGTCAACGACAGCAGGGAGCAATGGTGTTTCACCCTGTGCCATCTGAGATCTCTCATTGAGTGGATAATGAGAATCAAGATACTGTCGCCTTTCTGGAAAACTGTGTTGATGTCGACAAAAAGGGGGACGCGAGTCCCAGAAGAAAATGGCTTCGTGAAATCTACTAGGTGAGGTTAGGAAAGGGAGGAGCTACATGGATGAAGTCAGGATGTAGGAAGACTCAAGAGGGATATGTGAGATACAAAGTGGCCGCAACCGTTCAACGAGGTCAAGTGTTAGGGGGACGACAAGACCGGGGAGAAGTTGTGCCAGAGGTGGGACAAGGTGAACAAATTCAGAGGGCAGAGGTAAGTGGCCTGTGGGATACTTTGAAGATATGGATGATGCCGGCAAGGGTGGATGATAAGTAGTTCTCCAACCAAGGGTGACATGGGTTGTGGTTGGCCAAATAAGGGAAGTAAGTCACCAACGGTGACGACAAAAAGGTAATGAAATGACTAAAAATAAAGTCGTTTGTACAATAAATAATGAATAATTGGGGGGAAGTGTACAAATACAGAAACAGGTGCCCCAGTGTGATATGGTGGGCCCGGGTAGGGCATAATTTTCTCAAAGAACTAAGGAAGGGTGGGGGCCCCATGGGTGGGTTTCTATATGAGGTAGGTGAAATGAAGGGAGATTTGCAGATGGGTAGATGGATTGTGGATGAAATGGAGGGTTCATGCTACTGTGGAGGTGTAGCCCGACCATAGAACTGTGGAGAGATAATCTGGGAGTCCATTGGGAAAGCTAGCAAAATGAGGAGAAGGAGTATGTGGTTGATTCACGACATGATGTAAGACTATCGAGACTCCCATCCCTAAAGGGTTTTGAAAAATAGCATGAGTGTCAGAAGTGCCAAAAGGTGCTATGAATGGGACAACTCATGTGGGTAAGAATGCTACCAGGTGACAGTATCAAAGATGCAAATGGAGGTGTGGGTACTGTAGAGCCAGAAATGGGGATCCTAGAGGAAAATGTCAGAGGGTGTGACTGGAAATGTAAGTGAGATTCAGAGGGAATGACTACATGCCAGTGCTGAGTATATACCTGAAGGGGTTGTGTCGATGTATGATGAGAAAGTACTTGCACAAATGAAAACCAAATACCCGACATGAACAATATCTGAAGAGAATCGAAGATATGAGCATGTATTTGATACGTGTGAATATGTGCATCCATACCTGATCAGGGTATGAAAAATGGCACCCCAGGGGCTCAGGATGAAAAGAGGACTAGGGATGTTGATCCCGTGGCTGAAGATGGATCAAGAAATGGACACCGTGGGCTCCCGGAATGGTGAGTGGAAGTTTGGAAAAAAGGCCTATATATAGCTATAGGGCCCACATTGCCACCTCATTTGTACTTTCTACTATAGTGATTGGACGAGAAGCATTCAGAGGAGATTGTGAGATTCGGGGAGGACGAGGCATCCGATTGAGGACCCGCGAGCATCAGGTTAGTGGTCTGATCATCTTGCATAGAATTAGGGTTTCATTTTTTGGATAGGGGATGTACGGAGGGCAGTACAGAGGTGTTTAGAGGGTATGGTGCACGCCTGTCCACCGGATAAACATGCATGGGAGTGCGATTGAGGGGATTAAAGGCACGCACGATGGGCGCGCCTGTTGGTTGGATAGGCGTGCATATGTGCATGCCTGTCGGTTGAATAGCCATGCACCTGTGCATGCCTGTATGGTGAACAGGCGCACCTATGTAGTGAATAGGTGCGCACTCATGTGCACCTGTGTAGTGAACAAGTGCGTACAGGTGCGTGCCTGTGGGGTGTACAGGCGCGCATATGTGCGCTCCTGTGGGTGAAAAAACCGTGCCGTGGAGGCAAGGTTGACGGGTATAAAATGTGTCTTTTTGATGTTTTGGATTGTCCATGTGGCTGACTTAGGACAGTTTTGTGTTGTGCAGGTGAGCTGTGTGCATGATGCCAATTGGTTAGCGAGAGGGGGATTGGTCCTAGCTGCGAGACGCCGTGGCTACTGAGGATCCAGGCGTACGTGCGACTTTGGCAGCTTGTGGGCTGTTGAAGTTCTTTGAGTGCCCCTTGATACGGGCACATGAGTATCTCCTGCAATTTCTTATCCAGATGTGGAGTCCAGACCTGCACTGCTTCATAGTGTGGGGAGAGCAGATTCCCTTCACTGCGGTGGAGGACATGTATTTTTTGACTTGGCTCCCATTTCGGGGAACGCCCCTACCGGCGGAGCCAGTGCTTCCTAGGGATACACCGCTCACAACGGTGGGCCGAAGATATTGTTCAAGGCCGAACTGTATGTCTGGCACAGTGGTGAGCATCAGGGCGATGGATGCCCTAGCACATCACTGCATAACAACGATGATTGTGAGAGTGTATGGTTCACTAGCGACGTAGTGGATCAGCAGTGGCCAGTTGATGGTGATGCAGAGCGTGTTGGCCGGCGATAATTTCGCCTGGGGGCTTACGCTACACTCGAGGATGGTGGGGTAGTTGGACCAGTGTCAGTCCACGGATACGGGGGAGTTTTCCTTTGGGTCCATCCTGGTGGCCTGGTTTCTAGAGTGCATCTTATTCGGCTGGCACCACTCATGGTTTCTAGGGTGCATCTTCTTCTCACCATTTGGAGTCTTATTGGGTCATATTGTATCCAAATAGGGATTGTTGGTTGACCCATCTAAAATTGCAATTATAGTTGATTTGCCACCTCCCACTTTAGTTAAAGAAATGTGCACTACGCTGGGACATACTGGATATTACAGGAAATTCATCAAAGGATATGCCGAGATTACAACACTGATGGAAAAAAGTTTGAAGAAACACTGCCAGTTTAGTTGGACAGAAGAATGCCAGAAGACCTTTTACACACTGAAACAAAAGATGGTTACTGCGCCTATTCTGGTCTTCCTAGATTGGATCAAGGAGTTTCATGTGCATGTCGATGCATCTTCTATTTCCCTAGGAGTAGTATTAGCACAACCTGGAGAAGGTGATATAGACCATCCGTTATCTTTTTCTAGCAGGAATCTATCTACAACTGAAATTAATTACACCACTACAGAGAGAGAAGGATTAGCCATGGTGTATGCGCTGCAGAAATTTCACCACTACTTGTTGGGAGGACACTTCAAAATTTTTACTGATCACTCTATGTTGAAGTACCTAGTCAACAAACCAGTGTTGGGGGGGAGAATATGCAGATGGCTGATGTTATTTCAGGAATACGATTTTGAAGTTGTGGTTAAGCCAAGAAGAATGAACAAAGGTCCTGACCACTTGTCGAGGTTGGCACATGGCGAAGAGCCCACCAGTTTGGAGGATACACTGTTGGATGCACAACTGCTAGAAATTAGAAATATTGATGTCCACTTTGCAGACATAGTCTAGTTCCTGTCAACAGGAATGACACCTAGTGAGTATACAATTCCCCAGAAGAAACAACTAGTGGTGCCTGCTGTAGAATTTTCACTTATAGTTGGGCAACTATACAAGATGGGACCTGATGAGATATTAAGGAGGTGTGTTATGGAGGCAGAGCGACCATTGAACCTCACAGAAGCTCATCAAGCCATCACAGGAGGACATTACACAGGGAAAGTGACTATGCAAAAGGTTCTACGAGCTGGCCTTTGGTGGCCTACCTTACACAGAGATGCTAAAGATTATGATAGAGCCCGCAATGTATGCCAGAGGGTTGGGAAACTGTCCAGAAGAGATGATATGCCATTAGCATTGTAGTTGACCCTACAAGAATTTGAGAAGTGGGCCATTGACTTGGTGGGACCCATAAACCCACCAGGAAAGCGCACAAGAGCAAGGTACATCATCACTGCAACTGAATACTTGACTAGATGGGATGAAGCCATAGCAGTTAAGGACTATAGTGAAATTACATCTGCGGACTTCATATTTGATGACATCGTAACCAGGTTTGGATGACCCAAGATCCTTATGAGTGATCAAGGCACACATTTCATCAACAAGAGATTTGAATCCCTGACTAAGGAATTTGCAGTCCACCATCAGAAGAGCACACCTTACCATCCACAAGCAAATGGGACAGTTGAAGCATTCAACAAAATCTTGGAGACAACGCCGATGAAGATTTGTAGTGTGAACAGGGATGACTAGGATTTAAGAATACCTACAGTACGTTGGGCTTATAGAACCACCTGCAAGAAACTAACAATGCAGACCCCTCTCAAGTTGGTGTATGGCCTTGAAGCTATTGTCCCAATGGAATACTTGGTGCTGAGATTGAGAATTTTTTCTTTTACAAACATGGATGACACCGGTGTTGTTCGCGAGAGGCTTGCATAGTTGGTTGAACTAGAAGAAGACAGGTTTATTGCAGGATTCCATCAGTAGGTTTAGAAGGAAAGAGAAAAGGCCTATCATGATAGGCACATCAAGAAGAAGGAACTCAAGCAAGGTGATCTATTAATGGTGTATGACAGTAAGTTCCTGAAACATCCTAGGAAGTTCAGAATGCACTGGCTCGAGCCATATGAAATCGCCTATGTTACAGAAGGCGAAGTTGCGTAGCTAAAGACATTGAATGGAGAATGGAAGGAAGGGTTGGTGAATGGGAGTCGGTTGAAGTTGTACTATGACAAATAGCTGCCTCACAGTTCTTAGTAATATAATGAATAAAAGGGTCTAGGTACCAGGTGCAGTTGAAACTGGGTACCAGACATAGAAAAGATAGTCTCCACAAGGATGGAGAGGAGGCATAGAACATAAAGCAAATGTTGCACTGCATAGTCCAAATTCAAAGCAAAGCAGAAGGATCATATCTGAAGTGCCTCGGGACGAGTCACAGATGAGTGTTGGGGGGTTGTTGGCCCTTGGTTATTGATCAGAATCTGGACCAGGGGTCTAAAAAAATACTCAATTTTCAAAGTGCTCGGAATGCAACGAAAACGGTACCATTGCGTCCGTCTCGTTCTCCTGATTCCGGCGGTATATTTACTTTCTCAAACGAAGTCCGTATGGAGAAGTTATTGAGGTCTGTTCGTCGATCCAAACAGGCAAAATTTTGATGCTGACTAGGCAGGCCGTACAGCTGACGTGGCAGGACGTACAGCTGACGTGGCGGCCGTACATCCTACGTGGCCATCTATACAGGACACGTGGCGGCGCCAGGGTATGCCACGTGTCATGCATTTTTGGACTTTTTGACACACGGTTGGACCAATTGGAAAGTGACACGTGTCACCACTGGATGGGTGACACGTGGCACGTGATGACGTCATCGTTGACGTGTCGACCGTACGTTGACGTGGGCTAATCGGCATTTGACATGTGGCAGGTGAAGTGGCAATGATGTGGGCCAATGAACAGGTGACACGTGGCATGATTATAGTGCAATGAAAAGG
>JZKD02S1922928.1:448040-461286 GCA_000966675.3 Picea glauca
ATTCAGAGTTCTTTCACCGTTTATTTCAGTTCTACTCGTTTTGTAAGGAAAGCACAATCTTGAGAGATTGGAAGGACCTTCCGTTGGAGGGAGAGGGAATCCTTATCTCTGCCCTTAGCGTGTACTCTGGTTTCCCCTAATAGATCAAGCCTGGAACCATTGTGGACTTCCTTGTCTCATGTTTGATATTTCTGTTTATTTCCGAATCCTTATTTGCTTCACAGCTGTTAGGTTAGATTGTTTTCTGTTTTGTTTTTCTGCTTTCTATTAACACTCTTGCTACTATAGATGTTCTGCCTTGGTGAACCCTGCAAGGCATGCAGAGCGGTCTCTATTTTTCTCATCTGCTGACAGATTGACCGAGAACACAAACCAAGGAAAAATGGCATTTCCCCTATTATAGACATTTCAAATCTAGACTGCATGGTAGAGGCAAACCATTGTACCAATGAAGCATTATTGCTTCTGAAGATGATGTCATCTACATAGACCAACACAATGAGAAAATCATTACCCTTTGTTTTGATATATATTGTTGTCAATTGTTTCTCTCTTGAACCCGTTGTCTTGAAGATACTTATCTAGTTTGTAATACCAGACATGAGGATCTTTTTTCAACCCATATAAGGCTTTCTTCATATTTCAGAAAGAGTCAGGGTTATCTGACAGTTGGAAACCCTCTGGTTCTTCCATATAGACTTTTTCTTTTAGATCTCCATTTAGAAAAGATGACTTGACATCCATTTGATAGAATTTAAGTTGTTTATGACAAGCATAGGCAAGGAACATTCTGATAGCTTCTAATCTTTCTATGCGCACAAATGTTTCATCAAAATCCAGTCTTTCTATTTGAGCATATCCTTTTTAGACCAATCTAGCCTTATTTATTACAATATTTCCTTTCCCATTCATCTAATTTTTGTAGACCCATTTTGATACTATTACATTTTTATTTGTTGGCCTAAGAATGAGTTCCCAAGTGTCATTCTTTTCAATCTAGTCTAGTTCCTCAATCATTTATTTTAACCAATTTACGTCTTTAATGGCTTCATTAAATTTCTTGGGTTCCACCATGGATATGAAGGACATATGTGATTGCTCGGTGTCTTTGATTATCCTTCTCCTGGTTTGTACACCTTTGTCTTTCTCACCATTTATCTGACTTTCAAGATGATTCTTTTGAGCAATTTTGGAGGAAGGATTTGATGATGATTGATGTCCTGACTCTTCTTGTCTGGGTGTCTCTTCTCCATATGATTCTTCGACCTGTTCATATTCAGTTTCAGCCGTGTCCTCTGTAGCAGACTCAATATTGCTCACCTCTCTTACTGGGACTCCTTCATTAACCTTTAAATCAATGCAATCAACTAATTTATAAAATATTTTATTAAATCATTTATATCCTTTACTATTGGTATCATATCCTAATAATATGCCTTGATAATCCCTATCATCATACTTGCCAAGGTTTTCATTATTATTCTTTTCGTAGCACTTACTCCCAAAGACTTTGAAGTGTTTGATTAAAGCAGGTCTTCCATACATAAGTTCATAAGGTGTCTTGTCATTATGTGGTCTGAGGTGGGCTTTGTTAAGAATATGGATTGTTGTGTGTATTTCTTCTACCCAGTAAGTTTGACCAATGTTCTTCTCATTCATCATTGACTTGTCTATTTGATGAACTGTTATGTTTTGCCTCTCAACTAGTCCATTTTGTTGTGGAGTTCTTGGGATTGTGTATTCTCTCTTGATCCCATGTTTATCACATAATTCCTTGAAATCACTTGACATAAATTCTCCTCCTTTGTCTGATCTTACTTCCTTTAACCTCTTGCCTGTTTGATTCTCAGTTAAAGCCTTAAATATTTTAAATTTCTCAAATGATTCAACTTTTTCTTTGAGAAAAGCAACCCAAGTAAGTCTGGAGTAATCATCAATGATCATCATAAAGTAGTTTTCCTTCCATGTCCCTTCCTATCTTGATGGTCCACATAAATCCATATGAACTAATTGGAGTGGTTTCTCTATTGAAGTAGAGCTCTTGGATTTAAACTGTGTCCTGGTTAGCTTTCCCACTTGGCAGGGTTTACACATAGAGTCTTGTGGCTTTGATATTCTTGGAAAATATTTTACTGCCTCAAGATTTTTTATCTTGATTAAGTGGTCAAAGTTTAGATGTCCAAGTCTCTTATGCCATAACCAGATTTCATCATGTTTTCTTACATGAAACTCTTCTTTATCTTCTTTCAGTACATATACATTATTTTCTTTCCTTATGCCTTTATCCACCACTTGTCCTAAGTTTACAGACTTTATCTTACAATCCTTGGAAGTGAACACCACTTCACATCCTCTGTCACACATTTGACTTACACTGAGAAAATTATGTTTCAACCCATCTACAAGCAGAACATCATGGGATTTTCCTTTACCATTACTCAAACTCACCATCCCTTTACCCTTGATTTTACCTGGTTCATCATTTCCGAAGGTTACATTTCCTGTTTTTCTTTTACTTATAGACAAAAACTTATCCTTGTCTCCAGTCATGTGCTTGGAACAGCCATTTCCTATATACCATGGATCTTTTTGTTTTTGAGCTGAAAGGACTAGATCACACTTTTCACTATCTTTATTTTTCCATGTGCTGGCATTTCTAGCTAAAGGATTTATCCTTGGATCTGCCTTGTACTTGTTTAGATGGCAGTTTGCAGCATTGTGGCCAAATTTATGACAGGTATAACATTCAAGCTCATTGTTCAGTAGGTCAAAGTGATTGGTGCTATGTTGTCTATTCATTGGCTGCTTAGTTCTATGTTGTAAAGATTGTTTATTTCATGACCTCCTCAGTTCCATGTCCCTAAACTTAATTTGACAATTTGCAATCTTATGACCAAAATTAGAACAGTAAAAACAATAAGCATGGAAGAAATTTTAGTACCTGAAGGATGGAATTATTCTTGGAATTTGTTCTCCATATTCTAATCTCTTTGTTTTTTATCAGGGATCATCTTGTCCTTATTATATTTTGGTGAAAGAGTACCCTCATGGTATGATTGTCTGCTGACTTGGAACTTGACCCTCTTTACTAGCTATTTGCTTTCTGGTTGTTTGTTGCTTGAACCATTTACATAACCTAAACTAGTCTTCAACAAAGGAGATATTTTTTTGCTCAGAATGTCATTTAGTTCTGTTGTGGCTTTAATTCTTGGAATATTTTGGAGATACAATGTTTTAAACTTCTCCATTTCTTTTCTGCTTTTTACTATCTCTTCTTCCAAGGCTTCACATCTTTCCTTGTTTTTTGATAACTGTTGTTTCAGAATGTCCTCTATTTTCTCTACCTCTTCTAATTCCACTTTTAGCGGGGCAAAGTCTTCATCGGGTTCTTTATTGTCTTTCTCAAACTATCTCAGCAATTGTTTCTTCTTTTTCTTCTTATATATGAGTCTAGTAATTTCTTTTAGAGAACTAATCAGTTCCCCTTCCAAGTCAACCACAACTTCTTTATCATCAACATCAATTCTTGTGATTTTATTATCATAATCCTCTTTGGCCATAAGCATAAAGTCATTAAGATTTTCCTCACAGGAAGAGTCACTATCTGTGTCTTCTGAAGAGTCATCATTGTTTACACATAAACTTTTATTTTTACCAAATCTCTTGGGTTTGTACTTCTTTTCACCTTCAGAATTCTGATCTTGCTTCTTGTGTGGACACTTAGATGCAAAGTGACCTATCTTTCCACAGTTAAAACATTTGAAGTGCAATTTTCCTTGGTACTTGCCCGATCCTTTGTTTAGTCTTCTCACAAATTTTTCTTCAATTTTATCAAGCTCAGAATCCTCATTCTTATCTACTTTAAATGATGCTTCTCTAGAGCTGGGTTTATCTTTACCTATCCTCATTTCATAGGTAGTCAGAGTTCCTAGGAGTTGGTCAATAGACAAAGATTTAGATCATTAAGTTCTTCTATAATAGAGACCTTTGGATTGAACCTATCTGGCAGAGATCTCAAAATTTTCTAAACTAAAGAGACATCCTCAATTTTTTTCACCAAGTCCTATCATTGCATTTACTTGTTCTTCAACTCTCAGAAAGTGCTTCCCAACAATTTCATCCTCTTTCATATTTAGTTTCTCAAACTGTAATCTATAGGTTTGAAGCTTGGCATCCTTTACCTTCTCATTACCTTCATAACTGCTAATGAGTTTCTCCCACATTTCTTTGGTATATTCTAAGTGCATAACTTTTACAAATTATGTTTTTGTTAACCCACTTAAAATAGAATTCATAGCCTTAGCATTGAAGTTGAATTCTATCTTGCCATCCTTAGAAGCTAGTACAACTGGATTTACATAACCAGTCTCTACCACATCCCAGACATCTTCACCTAAATCCATTATGTAGGTTCTCATCCTAACTTTCCAGAAGGAAAAGTTTGTTCCATTGAACATGGGGGCCTTATTGGTTGAAGTTACTTCATGGCTAGCCATGTTTAAGATATAGGATCTACCCTTAGATAAAAGGAACCAGATCTGATACCAATTGTTGGAAAACTGAGAGGGGGGGTGAATCAGTTGTTATTGTGCTTAAACAATTATGCCTATTTCAAAATCTCTACAGAACACTCAATGACGATCACAATAATGCAGGGAAGTAAGCAATAGAAAATTCAACATCAATCATGCACATGAAATATACAGATACAAATATTTCTTGAGGAAACCCATAAAGGGAAAAAACTCTTCTTCTTGATATGATAAGTAATCTTTATTTTCTGTACATTATCATTCTTATGAGCTCCAACTCCTCTTGAGGCTACAACCTCTGTTTTACAAGAAGCAACTTGATGAGAGCACCAAATATTTGTTTTCTCAAGCACCCACTAGAAGAAATCACCAACTCCCTGAGTGTTCCAGCACCAACTGGATGGAAGCACCAACTTCCAGTCACATAGGCACCAACCTGTATAACATAGAACAATATTTCTCCCTTGCACCACCCTACAACCCTATTTTTTTTTTATACAACTAGATGGAAACTACAACTCCCTGTGTTCAAGAACCCACTTGAAACTCTGAGGACAACAGTCCTCCCTAGCACCTCCCTTCCACCCTAATTACAAAAAATTTGTTACTGAAACTTATTATAGTCATACAGTGTTTGTCAAAGGGTTTACCAGTCTCATCACTGTTCTTCTATTTTTCTATGTCTTTGCATGCACACCTCGGCTTTATATTCCTCTATTAGATATGAATTTTTTTTCTATGTCCTTCTTCTATGCTTTCTACTCCTCTGCATTTTATGTTATGTGTTTCATCTCCATTCTATGTGCTATGCTTACGCATGCTATTTACTGCATGAATAAAAATCAACATAAGCAACCATATCTTCTTCGTTCTGTGTATATTTATGATGCAAAGTACTCTCCCAGATCATACATCTAACTCTTCGTTCTCTCTGGTCATCATGCTGAGTCTGTTCTTCATCAGTGGTCGCTATCCTAAGATTCTTTGGCTTCTCTCGTAGTTACAGTCTTCGACTCTTTTCCATATGTCAATTGTCTCTATGATCAGTCTTCATTCCACTGGCAGTTACCTGAAGACTCTTCATCTCCTCTGGCGATCACTCTAATATTCTTCGAATTCTCTAGCAGATGCAATCATTCATTTTTTGTAGTTACAATCAATCTGTCTCGACAGTTACAGAGAGAACCTTTATGTGATAATCCCTTTAGCACCTTTTCTCTTCCTGAGAAAAATTAACAATGGGTGCTAGATTTTCTTGTTGAGCCCCTTCCTTTCATGTGACCACCAGCAGTGACCAGGGGCCAATAACTTTGGGACTTCGCATTTTGGGTCAACTGTCATGAGTCACCCCGACTCTCCTAACTCCTGATCTCTCAAACTCCAAAGTGGAGCCTAGCGACGTGCTAGCTCCTCCCTCCATATGACCTTGGGTGATGGGCTCATATGACCATGCAATTGCGAGCGCATACAAAGGTGGTTTATACCAAACTACTTTTCTCCCTGCAATTCACTACAAGCCTCCACGCGTCCTTTCTGAAAAACCATGGTTTCGATTGTGACCCGTTTACGAAAAATTAATACACAAGCATGTTCTGGCCCCACAATGCGATGAAACCATCGATCTCACAATATTGAAGGTGCTCCTAGATCAACGACTCTAATTTGTTGAATTATCCTTCCTTGTTTCCTCCGTCCACACGTGATTCTTAGTCTCAATGACCAAGTGACATGTGGCCATCCAAACCAACGAACGAGATCGATTTCTCCTTTCTTACTTAGGGAGTCTTGATTCTCAAACTCTTCTTTCTCCTGGATCATTTCACCCGAAGTCCACGATTGAATAACGTGTTTCCCTTTTGGATCGATGGTCACAATCCCTTTGGGTATTCAGCGTTTGACAATATCAACTCTCAAATTTCTTTCATCCTTCCTGTTAACACTCATATTTTCCTTGGGTTGTATCAAGGAAACCCTGAGGTAACCATTTCAACCACTTTGGATTGTATTTATGACCTATCCAATCAGAGAGGGCTCTCTCAAGGGCCAAAAGGCTCTAAGACTCAAAAGATATTCAACAATAACATTCAGAAGGTCATATTTCTGATAAGATTAGGTTTATTTTTATAAAAGTTGGTAGGACAAGCAAGGAAAAGGTATCATTGGGAAATGGAGTCAAAACCTGAAAATTCAATGCCTTAACAATCAATGGCTAGTTGGTTTCTTTCTGAAGATTTGAGGCAAAGTAAGCACTATGTTCAACAATTGAGAGTTTATGAAATGAGAGTTTGAAAAGAGGGGGAAGTCCACCACAATAAGAGCATCTACCCATGGATGAATTATTATTGCATCTTCTAAAGAACATACATAGAGGTAAACTACTAGAACAAAGCAATAAGCAAGAATGAATTCTGAACCAGTGATTTACAAACAACACAATAAGCATTTGTTGTATGAATGGAGCATTAAACTAGAACGAATTCCAAACATTTCCTCTCAATCAAATACTAGAAAGATATTTACAATAAATGGTAATGAATATAACATAGGAAATTTACAAGCCAAACATAACACTATGATTGAATCTCAAACTCCTGAAGGAGATAACTTCTACATTGAACTGTAAAACAAAATTCAGAGTCTTAACACCCAGGAACAATAGAAATGGCTCCCCTATCCAAGAGTACAACCCTCTTACCCTCTTGTAAAATGAATATATATCCATATATGTCATTTCCATCTCACCCATTCGAACTCCAACCCCTTTCCCAAAATAGAAACAACTACAAGTAGAAAATGACATGTTTTAACTAATTTCCTTCTTTTTAGGAGGCAAAATTATGAAAAATAGGCTTCCAAAAGCCACTTGTAATTCTCAAACCATAATAGTTGTGTAAACTTTGAGAACTGTTTTTTATATAAGCTCATTATGAAGAAAAACCTCTCTCAGTTTCTTTAAATTCATCTCCAGCTGGCCGCAACAGGTGTCACAAAAGCATGTCCCAAACAAGAAATAAGGAAAACTGAAAAAAATGGGCTCAAAGATTCCTTTGAATCTCCCAATCCGTGATGCCTGTGTGAAAAATTAAAGAGGTTAATGTTCATGAGTCTTTTCTTGACAATAAACTCCTTTTTATTTTTAAAATTCATCTTAGTCCACCCAGAAATCCTTCTAGAAGTCAACTGGTCAAAAAATGCCAGTTCCGCAGTCTAAAAGAGAGTTTCAGCAGCACATTTCATAGCACCACTTCTATGTCAAATATATTTCTAACCATAGAACAGTTTGAAAAAATGAGAGATGTTTTTTTTATCTGGTATGTTAATAACAAAAACCTCCTCTAGTTTTCAAAAATACCTTCTTAATTGTTCATAATCCAAGTTTTAAGTTAGTCACTCAAAACTGGCAGAAGCGTCCAAAAATAACTCTGCAGAATTTGGTTTCTGCCAAAATTTTAGTAGCAAATTTCAGTAGAGAATTTTGGTAGCGCCATCCTGGTGTGTCTCTTTGTAGAATTTGATCTCTGCCATAATTTAGGTAGTGAATATTGGTAGCGCCCATCATGAATTCAACTATGTGGATTTGGTAGCGCCACTCCTCTATTTTAGGAAAGTCTCCATTCACATAAGCTTTGTTTTTTTAATTTGTGCATGTAGTTTCTAAACTGTGTCTTGTGTTGATGGTAGGTGTGTCTGGCTCTTGGTCATGATGCTTGAGGAAGTTGGCACTGCATAATCTCTTAATTCACCAATGCTACAAAATAGATCATAAAAATAACAAAATTTTCTAGTGCAAATTCTTGTGCTAACACTTCCTTTCCTTTTTATCGGAGCTAGCAATCCACTGACATGTGTCCTTATTTAATCCGATGGATATCCTATGCTCAAACCTTTCTCCTTCAAATTTTCCTGGAGTAGTTTCACCCAGAGTTCACAATCCGTTGACACGTATCCTCCTACATGATCAATGATCATAAGTGACTTCGGCACTTTAAGCTGACCGTTGCTTCATTCTCCTCCGGAGTGGTCACATGTTGAGTAAGTCATAGGAGATGGAAACCGCTTGTTGTTGGTTAAAAAATCCACTTACACTGTCCTTCCACTGTACTAGATGAACGGTTGAGAATGCATCCGAACTGATCTTCAGATCGAACAACTCGTTTCCACTTCGATACTTTGGCATTCGGGACTTTGAGACATAGGGCATCTACTGGTGGTAAAACTCCCGAAGTAAAACTCTCGAAGTGACATCACTTCATGACATGTCATGAGCTTAGTAGCTTCCACGTGTCACTCAGATTTTTGATTTGCATGTACCTGAAATGTTGAATCAACTTAACACTTGTCATTGTCTCATTATGCCATGTGTCCTTGCAGATGTAATCTTCCTGATGTGGATCCTCATTCATTTTGGGACTTTAGCCTTCAGGACTTTGGGTATTTCGACTTTTCAAGTCACCAATTATTTCGAACTGAGAATCCCTAAACAATAACCTCCTCGCAACTTTTAGACCCAAACTAAATGTTTTTCATCGATCATGTTCTCAGATCGACGACTCAATCTTTCTGCGACATTGCTTTTCTATCTTATCCTGTCCTTCCACTTCAAACTAATATGGTAGTTGTCATTTACTATGGCTCTCCGACTCTCTGGACTTCTGGTTTTTCAAGTCTCAAACTGAAAAATCCTCGAAGTGATTTACTTCGGATTTGAGGATCGTGTGCCACCTGTCAGTCTTGATGATGGACAGTCCCTGATTATTTTGGGACTTCGGGACTTTGACAAGTCTACTCTCCTATGCTCATCAAAGGCTTAACATTCTTGCATTTATTTCTGTAGACTATAGAAGCCAATTCATCTACACATTCCAATTCAGACATCTGAGTAATTTGTATACCAAGGAAAAATGATAGTTCCCCTATCATAGACATTTCAAATTCAGAGAGCATGGCAGAAGAAAACCATTATACCAATGAAGAATTATTTCTTCTGAAGATGATGTCATCTACATAGATCAACACAATGAGCAAATCATTACACTTTGTTTTGATATATAGATTGTTGTCAATTGTTCCTCTCTTGAATCCTTTGTCTTGAAGATACTTATCCAGTTTGTAATACCAGGCATGAGGAGCTTGTTTCAACCCATATAAGACTTTCTTCAGCTTGCAGACAAAGTTAGGGTTATCTGACAATTGGAAACCCTCTGGTTGTAGCATATAGACTTCTTCTTTTAGATCTCCATTTAGAAAAGATGACTTGATGTCCATTTGATAGACTTTAAATTTTTCATGACAAGCATAGGCAAGGAACATTTTGATAGCTTATAATCTTTCTACGAGCGCAAATGTTTCATCAAAATCCAGTCCTTCTATTTGAGCATATCCTTTGCAGGCCAATCTAACCTTATTTCTTACAGTATTTACTTGCTCATTCATCTTATTTTTGTAGACCCATTTTGATCCTATTACATTTTTATTTGTTGGCATAGGAATGAGTTCCCAAGTGTAATTCTTTTCAATCTGGTCTAGTTCCTCATTCATTGATTTTAACCAATTTACGTCTTTACAGCTTCATTAAAGTTCTTGGGTTCCACCATGGATATGAAGGCCATATGTGATTTCTCGGTGTCTTTTACTATCCTTCTCCTGGTTTGTACACCTATGTCTTTCTCACCAATTATCTGACTTTCAGGATGATTCTTTTGAGTAATTCTGGAGGAAGGATTTGATGTTGATTGTTGTCCTCACACTTCTTATCTGGGTCTCTCTTCTCCATCTAATTCTTTGACCTATTCATCTTCAGTTTCAGTTGTGTCCTCTTTAGTAGACTCAATATTTCTCACCTCTCTTACTGGGACTCCTTCATCAACCTTTAAATCAATGCAATCAACTAATTTATGCAATCTTTTATTAAAGCATCTATATCCTTTACTATTGCTAGCATATCCTAAGAATATTCCTTCATCAGCCCTGTCATCATACTTGCCAAGTTTTTCATTATTATTATTTATGTAGCACTTACTCCCAAAGACTCTGAAGTGTTTGATTGAAGTAGGTCTTCCATACCACAGTTTATAAGGTGTCTTGTCACTATGTGGTCTAAGGTGGGATTTGTTAAGAATATGGACTGTTGTGTGTATTGCTTCTACCCAGTAAGTTTGACCAATGTTCTTCTCATTCATCATTGACCTGGCCATTTGCTAAACTGTTCTATTTTGCCTCTCAACTACTCCATTTTGTTGTGGAGTTCCTCTGATTGTGCATTCTCTCTTGATCCCATCTTTATCAAAAAAATCCTTGAAATCACTTGACATAAGTTCTCCTCCTCTATCTGATCTTATTGCCTTTAACCTCTTGCCTATTTGATTCTCAGTTAAAGACTTAAATATTTTAAATTTCTCAAATGCTTCATCTTTTTCTTTGAGAAAAGCAACCCAAGTAAGTCTGGAGTAATCATCAATGATCATCATAAAGTAGTTTTCCTTCCTTATTCCTTCTTGTCTTGATGGTCCACATAAATACAAATGAACTAATTGGAGTGGTTTCTCTTTTGAGGTAGATCTCTTGGATTTAAACTGTGTCTTGGTTAGCTTTCCCACTTGGCAGGGTTTACACATAAAGTCTTGTGTCTTTTATATTCTTGGAAGATCTTTTACTGCCTCAATATTTTCGAGCTTGATTAAGTGGTCAAATTTTAGATGTCCAAGTCTCCTATGCCATAACCATCTTTCATCATGTTTTCTTATATGACACTTATTTATCTTATTTCAGTACATATACATTATTTTATGTCTGTATGCCTTTATCCACCACTTGTCATGAGTTTACAGACTTTATCTTACAATCCTTGGAAGTGAACACCACTTCACATCCTCTGTCACACATTTGACTTACACTGAGCAAATTATGTTTCATCCCATCTACAAGCAGAACATGTTGGGATTTTCCTGTACCATTACTCAAATTCACCATCCCTTTATCCTTGATTTTACCTGGTTCATCATTTCCAAAGGTTGCATTTCCTGTTTTTCTTTTAGTTATAAACATAAACTTATCCTTGTCTCCAGTCATGTGCCTGGAACAACCATTGTCTATATACCAAGGGTCTTTTTGTTTTTGAGTTGAAAGTACTAGATCACACTTTTCACTATCTTTATTTTTCCATGTGCTGGCATTTCTAGCTAAAGGATTTATCCTTGGATCTGACTTGTACTTCTTCAAATGGCAGTTTGCAACTTTGTGGTTGAAGTTATGACAGTTATAACATTCAAGATCATTTTTCAGTAGGTCAAAGTGATTGGTGCTACATTGTCTATTCATTGGTTTCTTAGTTCTATGTTGTAAAGTTTGTTTATTTCTTGACCTCCTCAGTTGCATGTCTGTAAACTTAATTTGACAATGTGCAATCTTATGACCAAAATTAGAAAAGGAAAAAAAGTAACCATGGAATAAATTTTGGTACCTGAAGGATGGCCTTCTTCTTATCATTTTTTGTTCCATCTTCTGATCTCTTTGTTTTTTATCAGGGATCATCTTGTCTTTATTAGATTTTGGTGATAGAGTACCCTCATGGTCTGATTCTTTGTTGACTTGGAACTTGATCATCTTTGCTAGATCTTTACTTTCTAGTTGTTTTTTGCTTGAACCATTTACATAACCTAAACTAGTCTTCAACAAAGGAGATCTATTTTTGCTCAGAATGTCATTTAGTTCTGTTGTGTCTTTAATGCTTGGAAGATTTTGGAGATACAATGTTTTAAACTTCTCCATTTCTTTTCTGGTTTGTACTATCTTTTCTTCCAAGGCTTCACATCTTGCCTTATTTTCTGATAACTGTTGTTTCAGAATGTCCTCTATTTTCTTTGCCTCTTATAATTCCACTTTTAGCAGGGAAAAGTCTTCATCAGGTTCTTTATTGTCTTTCTCGAACTATATCAGCAATTGTTTCTGCTTTTTCTTCTTAGATATGATTCTAGAAATTTCATCTAGAGCACTGATCAGTTCCCCTTCCAGGTCAACCACAGCTTCTTCATCGTCACAATCACTTCCTATTTTTTTATTATCATAATACTCTTTGGCCATAAGCATGAATTCATTAATTTTTTCTTCATAGAAGAGTCACTATCTGTGTCTTCTAAAGAGTCATCATTGTTTACACATAAACTTTTCTTTTTACCAAATCTCTTGGGTTTGTACTTCTTTTCACCTTCAGAATTATGATATTGTTTCTTGTGTGGACACTTAGATGCAAAGTGACATATCTTTCCATAGTTAATGTTGATTAAGGTTGGTTGTCATTGATGTCAATCCTTGAAGAAAGCCCCGTAGCACAAAGGTTTGGGTAATGGACCCAAGATTGTTTGATGTAAATATGACTCATTATTGTTTTTTCATGGTTGATAAGAAGTAAATATCGATGAACTCCAAAGTGTTCCCTTTATGGTGAAATCTCTCACGGGAGGATGCTTTGCGGAGTAAGAGAACCCATGCTTAATTGTGGAATAATGAGATGAAGGACAATGAATTTTTTAGGGAAACTATCCTATATGGATATTTCTTGTCATTCCATTTCTAGTGGTATGTGGAACATCACATAACTCCCCACGGTTAGAGAGTTATGGCCATGAGAAGTTGGAGACCCCAGGTTTGGGTAATGGACCCAAGTTTGTTTGATGGGTAACGGTATGAGTTATGATATATTTTCAAATAATACTATT
>JZKD02S1922928.1:469279-513219 GCA_000966675.3 Picea glauca
ATGTGTGTGATTGTTTATTTCTTACTTCTCATTATTGGATAATAATTCTACATTGATATAACATTTGAAGAAAAAGGATTATAATTATGCTATTACTGATTCACCCCCCCTCTCATTAATCCAACAGTTAAAACATTTGAAGGGAAATTTTCCTTGGTACTTGCCTGATCCTTTCTTTAGTCTTCTCACAAATTTTGCTTCAATTTCATCATGCTCATAATCCTCATTATTATCTACTTTAAATGATGTTTCTCTAGAGTTGGGTTTATCTTTACCTATCCTCATTTCATATGCAGTCAAAGTTCCTAGGAGTTGGTCAATAGACAGAGCTTTTATATCATTAAGTTCTTCTATAGTAGAGACCTTTGCGTTGAACCTATTTGGTAGAGATCTCAAAATTTTCTGAGCTAAAGATACATCCTCAATTGTTTCACCAATTTCTATCATTGCATTTACTTGTTCTTCAACTCTCAGAAAGTACTTCCCAACAGTTTCATCCTCTTTCATCTTTAGTTGTTCAAGTTGTAATCTATAGGTTTGAAGCTTGGCATTCTTTACCTTCTCATTACCTTCATAATTGCTAATGAGTTTGTCCCACATTTCTTTGGAAGATTATAAGTGCATAACTTTTACAAATTTTGTTTCTGCAAGCCCACTCAAAATAGCATTCATATCCTTAGCGTTGAAGCTAAATTCTAGCTTGTCATCCTTAGAAGCTAGTACAACTGGCTTTACATAACCAGTCTCTACCACATCCCAGACATCTACACCTAAATCCATTATGTAGGTTCTCATCCTAACTTTCCAGAAGGCAAAGTTTGTTCCATTGAACAGGGGGGCCTTATTGGTTGAAGTTCCTTCATGGCTAGTCATGTTTAAGCTCTAGGATCTACCCTTAAATAAAAGGAACCAGATCTGATACCAATTGTTGGACAATTGAGAGGGGGGGTGAATCAGTTGTTACTGTGCTTAAACAATTATGCCTATTTTAAACTCTTTACAGAACACTCAATGACAATCACAATAATGTAGGGAAGTAAGAAATAGAAAATTCAATCACACACATGAAATATACAGAGATAGATATTTCCTGAGGAAACCCATAAAGGGAAAATCCTCTTCTTCTTGATATGATAAGTAATCTATATTTTTTTGTACATTATCATTCTTATGAGCTCCAACTCATCTTGAGGATACAACCTTTGTTTTACAAGAAGCAACTTGCTGAGAGAACCATCTCTCTAGTTTCTCTAGCACCCACTAGAAGGAATCACCAACTTCTAGTCACATAGGAACCAACTTGTAAAACAGAGAATAATAGTTCTCCCTTGCACCACCCTACAACCCTAATTTTTCTGGCTGCAACCAGATGGAAGCTACAACTCTTTGTGCTCAAGAACCCACTTGAAGTTCTGAGGACAACAGTCCTCCCTAGCACCTCCCTTCCACACTAATTATAAAAAAAAATTTGCTGAAACTTATTACAGTCATACAATGTTTGTCAAAGGGCTTACCAGTCTCATCATTGTTCTGCTATACTGTTCTGTCTTTGCATGCACACCTCGACTTTCTCTTCCTCTCTCAGATATGCATTTTTGTTCTATTTATTTCTTCTGTGCTTTCTAGTCCTCTGTGTTTTATGCTCTCTGCGCCATGTCCATTATATGTGCTATGCTTCTGCATGCTCTTCATTGCATGAATAACTCTCAATAGAAGCAACCATCTCTTCTCTATTCTACATATATTTATCATGTCAAGTCCTCTGCTAGATCATACACCTAACTCTTCATTCTCTCTGGTGATCATGCTAAGTCTTTTCTTCATCAGTGGTTGTTATCCTAAGATTCTTTAGCTTCTATGGAAGTTACAATCTTTGATGATTTTCCATCTGTCAATTGTCTCGATGATCAGTCTTCATTCCACTAGCAGTTACCTCGAGACTCTTCAGCTCCTCTGGCGAGAACCTTGATATTCTTCGAATTCTTTGGTAGATGCTATCAGTCATTTTATGCAGTTACTTCATAGTGGGCGCTAGATTTTCTTGTTGAACCCCTTTCTTTCACGTGACCACTGACGGTGACCATAGGCCAATCACTTCGGGACTTCACGTTTCGGGTCATCTGTCGTGAGTCACCCCGACTCTCCTAACTCTCGATCTCTCAAACTCTGAAGTGGAGCCTAGCAACGTGCTAGCTCCACCCTCAATATGACCTTGGGCGATGAGCTCATGTGACCATGCGATTACAGGCGTGTCCAAAGGTGGTTTATACCAAACTTATTTTCTCCCCACAATTCACTACGAGCCTCCATGCATCCTTTCTCCAAAATTAAGACACGATCATGTTCTGGCCTCGCAATGTGATGGTACCGTCGATCTCACGATATTGACGGTGCTCCTAGATCAATGAATCTTATTTGTTGACTTGTCTTACCTTCTTTCCTTTGTCCACACAACATCCTTAGTCTCAACGACCAAGTGACATGTGGCCCTCCAAACCGACGGACGAGATCGAGTTCGCCTTTCGGGCTTCGGGAGTCTCGATTCTAAAACTCCTCTTACTCCTGGAGCATTTCACCTGGAGTCCACAATCCAACGATGCGTGTCCCTTTTGGATCGATGGTCACAATCCCTTTGGGTATTCAGGGTTCAACAATCTCAAATCTCAACTTTCTTTCATCCTTCCTTTGCTTTTTCCCGGAGCTGACAATCCACTGACGTGTGTCCTTCTTTAATCAATCGGTTATCCTCTTCTCAGACCTTTCTCCTTCACGTTTTCCTGGAGTAGTTTCACCTAGATTTCATGATCCGTTGACACGTATCCTGATGCATGATCAACAATCATAAGTGACTTTGGCACTTCAGGACCTTAAGTTGGTTGTTTCTTCATTCTCCTCCAGAGTGGTCACCTGCTGAGTAAGTCATAGGTGGTGGAAACCTCTTGTTGTCGGTTAAAACTTCCACTTACACTGTCGTTCCACTGTACTAGATAAATGGTTGAGAATGCATCTAAAGTGATCTTCTGATTGGATGACTCATATCCACTTCAGGACTTAGGGAATTTTCTAGTGGTAAAACTCCCGAAGTAAAACTCTCGGAGTGACATCACTTACTTACATCACTTGAGGCATGTCATGAACCTAGTAGCTACCATGTGTCACTCGAATTTGTGATTTGAACATACCTGAAATGTCAAATCAAATTTCCACTTGTCATTGTCTCATTGCGCCATGTGTTCTTGTTGACATATTCTTGCTGACGTGGATCCTCATTCACTTCAGAACTTCAGCCTTCGGGACATAGGGTATTTCGAATTTTCAAGTCGCCAATTCTTCCGAAGTGAGAATCCCCGAACAATAACCTCCTCGTAAATTTTAGACCCAAACTAAATGTTGTTCGTCGATCATGTTCTCATATCGACAGCTCGATCTTTCTGTGAAGCTGCTTTTCTAGCTTATCTTGTCCTTCCACTTTAAACTAATCTGACGGATGTCATTTTCTCTGGCTCTCCGTCTCTCCAAACTTCGGGTTTTTCAAGTCTCAAACTGAAAAATCCTCGAAGTTATTTTCTCCAGAGTTGAGGATCATGTGCCACCTGTCAGTATTGACGATGGATGGTCCCTGCTTACTTCAGGACTTTGGGACTTTGACAAGTCATCTCTCTTATTCTCATCAAAGGCTTAACCTTCTTGCATTTATTTCTAGATCCAATGACTATTGATCCCCAGTGCACAGATCCAATGGTTCATATCTGTACTTCTCCTCTGTGCTTCCTCTGGTCACTAGAGGTTGATCTAACTGTCATTGGGTATTCAAGATTGGTGTTCCAATGGCCACTGTCGTTCTTCCTCCTGATATTTCTAATCTCTCTGGATTAGATGGTTTTCTAAGTGTTCAAAGGTCTCGATATTTTCTCCTCTTGCGAGTCCTCCTCTTGGACGTCGGCTGCACTTCTAGAAAGCACAAAGCGCTATCACTTCTGAGCTTTTATCTTTGCATAATGTTTGCTCCTCCTCCTGAGCTTACACTTCCTTCTACTCCACCTTCTGTTCTTTCCATCAATGAAAAGCACACTCTTCCTCTAAACATGCCAACAATATCCCCCTTTGGCATTGATGGCAACCCTAAACGGCTATGCTATTCTACTTGAACCTCCAGCTATATCATTTGGACCACTCCTTTTCTCCCCATTTGACATCAATGTCAAAGAAAACATGCCCCCCCTGAGTTGTTGCATTACTTTTCAGAGGTATCATATATTCAACCAACACATACTCCCCTTGAAAGGATGGACTCTCTTAGGTTGATGATAGGGTCACGCCCAACTTCTGGCGTAGATACTCAAACTGAGCTTTTGCAAGAGGTTTAGTGAAGATATCAACAATATATCTTTGGATGGAATATAATGCAAAGAAACAAGAGTGTTGATCACATGTTCTCTCAAGAAGTGATACTTTATGGGTATATGCTTGGTCTTGGAGTGAAGCACATGGCTCTTTGACACATTGATTGCACTGGTGTTATCACAATGAATTGGGATCAGTGCAGTATATTTTACCTCCAAGTTTGCAAGTGTGTGAATCATCCACAATACTTGGGTACAAAAATTGGCAGCTGCAATGTATTCAGCTTCTGTACTTGATAAGGAAATGGAACCTTTCTTCTTTCTCAACCATGATACAAGGGAATCTCATAAGAAGAATGCACCTCCACTCGTTCTTTTCCTTTCATCCACACAGTTAGACCAATTAGCATCTGAATAGACCGATAGTTGAAAATTCAGATTCCTAGGATACCATAGGCCATAGTCAATTGTTCCTTTCAAATATCTGAATATTCTTTTGACAACCAACAATTGACTCTGTTTAGGTGCAACATGATACCTTCCTACCATTCCAAAAACATTCATTATGTCTGGATGGGATGCTATGATGTACAATAGACTACCTATCATAGACCTATATGAACTCCGATCAACACCAGGTGAGTCATCATCCTTGCTTAACTTTCATCCAGTGACCATAAGTGTGCTCATAGGTGTGGAATCTTCCATTTGAAACCTTTTAAACATTTCTCTTAGATATTTATCCTGAGAGAGAAATAATCTTTCAAACATTTGAGTAAACTATAGACCAAGGAAAAATGGTAGTTCCCCTATCATAGACATTTCAAATTCAGACTGCATGGCAGAAGCAAATCATTGTACCAATGAAGCATTATTGCTTCCGAAGATGATGTCATCTACATAGACCAACACAATGAGAAAATAATTATCCTTTGTTTTGATATATAGATTGTTGTCAATTGTTCCTCTCTTCAATCCTTTGTCTTGAAGATACTTATCAAGTCTGTAATACGAGGCACAAGGAGCTTGTTTATATAAGTCTTTCTTCAACTCGAAGGCAAATTCAGGGTTATCTAACAGTTGGAAACCCTGCAGTTGTTCCATATAGACTTATTATTTTAGATCACCATTAAGAAAAGCTCACTTGACATCCATTTGATAGACTTTAAACTGTTTATGACAAGCATAGGCAAGGAACATTCTGATAGCTTCTAATCTTGCTATGGGCACAAATGTTTCATCAAAATCCAGTCATTCTATTTGAGCATATCCTTTGTAGACCAATCTAGCCTTATTTCTTACAATATTTCATTGCTCATTCATCTTATTTTTGTAGACCCATTTTGATCCTATTACATTTTTATTTGTTGGCCTAGGAACAAGTTCCCAAGTGTCATTCTTTTCAATATTGTTCAGTTCCTCATTCATTGATTTTAACCAATTTACTTCTTTACTAGCTTCATTAAATTTCTTGGGTTCCACCATCGATATGAAGGACATATGTGATTTCTCGGTGTCTTTGATTATCCTTCTCCTGGTTTGTACACCTTTGTATTTCTCACCAATTATCTGACTTTCAGAATGATTCTTTTAAGTAATTCTGGAGGAAGGATTTGATGTTGATTGTTGTCCTGACTCTTCTTGTCTGGGTGTCTTTTCGCCATCTGATTCTTGGACCTGTTCATCTTCAGTTTCAGTTGTGTCCTCTATAGTAGAATCAATATTTGTCACCTCTCTTTCTGGGACTCCTTCATCAACCTTTAAATCAATGCAATCAACTAATTTATGCAATCTTTTATTAAAGCATCTATATCCTTTACTATTGGTAGCATATGCTAAGAAGATGCCTTCATCGGCCTTGTCATCATACTTTCCAAGGTTTTCATTATTATTCTTTATGTAGCACTTACTCCCAAAGACTTTGAAGTGTTTGACTGAAGCAAGTCTTCCATACCATAGTTCATAAGGTGTCTTGTCACTATGTGGTATGAGGTGGGCTTTGTTAAGAATATGGAATACTGTGTGTATTGCTTTGTCACATACCCACTATGGCATAATAAGTTTTTTGCCTCTTCTCGAGGGACAGAATCCCTAAATTCCTACGGGGGGCCAGCGCAGGCTAGTTCTTGCCTTGTCCACCTCCATGTGATCGTTGGTTATGACCACAAGCCAAAAAAACTAGGCACCTTTTCACATTTCTCGACTTCACGATACAAGCGAGTCAATTATTTTGACTCTGCAAACCCCGAAGCCTGAAACCTTACCTTCAAGGAGATCGATGGTTGCGATTCTCCGCCAGATCTGATGGTCCTGGCCGTATCAGGATTTTGGTAACCAGGAGTTCGTAATGCAAGAGAGTCGAGTCTTTCAACTCTTCAGACCCTGAAATCGGAAATGGCTAAGGTATTTGGATCCACCTTTGTCTCAATGTCATGTGACCTCTAGCTAGGACACAAGTCTCAATGCCTATCACTTTCGGGTTTCGCGACATCGCAATTCCCATTGCAAGTGTTCCTTACCTTTTGGAATGTTGAACCCTGAAACGCGATATAGGTCAACGAGATGTTGACTCCTTCCCTGTGACGAGAACATGCCACCTGCCACCTCCACGTGACCCCTGTTATGGGATGTACCACTTGTCATCCACGTGGCTCCTACATCTAAGATGTGCCACCTGGCCGCCCGAGCATTTATATTTTCGGGACTCAAGAGAACAGTGAACTGTCATCCCCATCCCTTTTCAAGCCCAAAATTCCTATTCACACTAAGTCGACTCAGAGTTTCACATACCAGGATTTCACGTATCGGGATTTCGCAACTTGCAAAGACAAGGGCTGATACCCTTGGGTTTCCTGGGTGCCGAAACATCGAAATCATTTCACACTACACCGCTTCAGTATTTCACATACCGGGATTTCGTGTACCGGGATTTCGCAACTTACAAAGATGAGGGGTTCATACCCTTGGGTTTCCCAGGTGCCGAAATGCTGAAATCAATTCACACTACAATGCTTCGGGATTTCACATACTGGGATTTTGCGACTTGCGAAGACAAGGGGTCTTGCTCTTGGGTTTCCTGAGTGCCGAAACAGCGACCGATAGCCACGTGTCATCTACAAAAGGATGGTCCAGGTAACTCCCCTGAATCTTGGGATCTGCGGTCTTGATTCCTTTGCTACTTGCGAAGGTTAAAAGGGGTTGAGGCATTAACGCCTACGTTCCTTCCTCCAATATATCGATCATGACAGACCTTAGATCCTCCGAAAGGATCTTGTCCGTTCATCTAGCAAACGTAAGGGTACTTTCTTTCAGTATTTGCAACTCGCTATCCTTCCTGAGCTTCGTAAGATATGAAGGACTTGATGACTTTGTGCTCTTTCTCCTGGATTTGACTCTTAGAAGAGTCTTCAGCACAACTACTACACTCCTTCGTGATTCGCTGGAGATCTTCGCGCCTCTCCCTTGCGAGCTCCCATTCTCATATGGTGTCTAGTGTCTGGTGTCTCTCCTCTCTTCCTGCCTCCGTGTGTATAATTGTCACCTTCCTTCTGTTAGAAGGAAGCTCAGGTCTGCCTGGTCTGTCAGACCCTGCGATACTTTAGGATGACTTCCTGTAGCTAGACCATGATCCCATTCATGGGGGTGGTTGGTAGTTCGACCACCTGTCCTTGCCTCATTAACTGATTTCTCTCCCCTAGTGATATCATGGCCAGTACTTTCAAGGCTTCACCCCCACAGTCATTTATTGGCAACTCAAACAATAATAAATTTACATTTTCCTCATGCATTAGCATGGTAATTCCTACTTTATGATTAATTACAAATTGGGGGAAACAGGGTGTTACAATTCCCTCCCCCTTAAAGGAAAACTGTCCTTGGTGTTCTTTCTCAAAACACCTGTCATGCCTTCCTCATTCGGCCACTTCATAAGTCTTGACCTTTATCCTCGGTCAGGTCCTTTTCCAGGATCTGAGTCTTCATCATATGCCTTCAATAATTCTTGGACACAACCATATTAACCACAATTTTGTGCGACGACATCTTATTGTTGTTCAAAATTAAAAAGGAAAATTTCATAATCTTATCACAATACTTATCTGTGCAGTTTGTGGATCTGTATCCACATGGTAGTTTTGTTATCCAAGCTCATCGCTTTCTTTGACATACCCATTGGGTGCATGATTCCAATTCAATAGCTCATAAGAGCTATCATGGTTTCACTTTCCTTGTGGTCACTCACCCTCCAGGGCCAGGCTCGGGCATCCTCTTCACTGCTATATAGTCCTTCGGGCGATCTATCTTGTCCTACCAAAGTTTTCTCACACAAGAGGAATTTCAAAAACTCTATCGAGTCTTAAAGTTGAGGTGTCCCTCAAACTTGCTCTGCCGAGGCGTCCCTCTGGCTTGTGTTACCTCAACACAATATATGTCCGACGATCATGACTTATCACGGGGTTCTCATGGCTCAATAGTAGCCATGTTCATCGTTTTCAGTTGTGACAACCTTCATCTGTCCTTTCAGAACAAATCTTTTCTTCTCACCTGTATCATAGGTACATAAGGTTCGTGAGACATCATTATAAATTCCAACTTTCAGAATTCTATTGCAAATCTGTCACCTATAGATTTCCTATTCCAAAATTTGTTTTCATATTTGTTCCACACAAGAACTAGATTTATAATTATGGGACTTTCCTTCCCATAACATTTTAGCTCAGTAGGAAATCGATCTTCCTTATGGGCTTACAACATTGCCATATCCAAGATTCCTTCTTCCTACAATCATTCCTCAGCTAATCAAATTGTTAGTTCCCATGCACATACATTTTATTGCACCTTTACAACATCGTCACAACAATTTCAGAATGGTGCATACTAATAATCAAATTCACTTTCTCAAAAGGAAATACCATTCCTTGCAGTTTGTCTCAACAGGCAATCGGTCTTTCCTATGGGCTTACCTTACTGCCATATCCATGACCCTCTACTTCCTACAATTCATTCTTCAATCAGCCAAACAAATTGTTATATTTTCCATGTACATATATATATTTTCAAAACGTAATTCAACATTTCAAAGTGTTTTAACAAATGTGCCATTATCCATGGCCACATTCATACCCAATGCACTCTTGCATTGTTATTCAAGTTCGCCACACTTTATGACCAGTTCTTGGCCATGGGGTGTTGGAATTTAACCAACCTTTTCCTCATATGGTTTATTCATTTTTTCTTTCATTCTTATAGCAGGACCATACTTCCTGCTATAGGTCGATCACAATCCTAAATCAGTACACATGAACTCAAAAGTTTCACATGAATGCCTTTACGCATTCCTTGATTGTCCATGCATTCATGACATATCAGTTCATGAATTCTTCCAAGGGTTACAAACAATGTTTACTACCAGAGGTTCATACCTCCATCATTTAGGTTCTCCTTCCTGAGTCATACCTTACTTGGGTATCCAAGACATACCATTGCCTTTCAAAATTCATGCATAACACTAAGACAATAAAATATTTCAGAAGGGGTTCCTACCAAATCCCTTCATACCTTGTGCCACATAGGAACAAATACCTTTATACCGGTTCTTGGCTGCTAGCACTCTCTCTCTGATATTATCCCATCAGTGGTGCTCCATGGGGACTTTTAAATTCCCTTCAATAGTCGTTCCATAAGAACCTTCTCATACTCATCCTTTGATTGAGGTTTCTCATTATTGGCAACTGTCTTTCTCAACATTTCCAATCTTATCTCTTTCTACACATGACATACACCATAAGCACATTAGTAGTCATGTAAATTAAAATGCAATTACCATAGCATTAAATTAATAAAATATTTTCAAACATGTCTCAACGTATATGTATGTACTTCATCAAACTGTCCTTAATGTTTTCATGAGTGCAACACAACAGTTCTCAATCGTTTTCACAGCATTACGACCATCATTACTATGGTGTCAAAACATTTTCGCTCATCAATGTACTAGCTTTCTCATCCTATAGAAAACATAATGTACAACAAGGAAAGGATTGAGGGATCTCCCCTTATTCAAATTATTTCTACATCGCCTGGGGATTTTCAGCCCAGTTGAGTTATCTCTAAGGTCTCCCTACCTTTCCTTAATCAAAGCTTCAACCAATCCTTATCAGTTAAACGTACTCATTTATTCTTTTAATCATACTCAGGGGATTTACTTGCGTCTTACCAACTATACTGGTTTCCGCAACTGCTCTTTTTCTGAGAAGCCTTGGTTAGGCCTCACCCTAACCTTTTTTTGGGATACTGCAACATGATTTAATAACAACTCTTTGCTCATAATGAATCATGAACATGCACATCCTATACACTTCCATTCGATTATCAGAATGGTCAATATTCAGTTGTTATTCTTCTATTAATTACATGATTCTTTCAAAATGTAATCCAGGATTCTTATATATATATATGGATAGGCCTTGTAGCCCATTGTTCAACCTTCAACAATTATTAGGGTTGCGACTCTGTACTTCTGATAAAGTCCTTACACAATTCCTCCACCGGGAACTCCTTCAGCATGCAACTTCCTTGTTGAATATCCATCACTATTTGTGATGGCCTCAACCTTGTGTTAGCTTTAGCTTTTTACTAAATATTCCCCTTAAGGAATATAAGCATGCATATTTACTATTAAGATCAGTCAATTCAGATTCATTCACAATCCTTCTCATGTTATGCTCAAAGGTGTAATCATTTGTCTCTTTTTATGACAACAGAGCATCTTTGCTCATTTACCCTTTCATCTAATTATATTGGTACTTCCTGAGGAAATGGAATACATTCCCCTCAAGCTATTATTTGGAAAAAAACTTTCATGACTCTCAAGAATGGAGTCAGCTATGCCTCCATAGTATTCATTTAATATGGAAAAGAGCAATATTTGCTTCACGTTTCACTCATCAGGGCAATCATATTGGGCCTCTAGTATACTTATATTCTTACATCATACGTGTGCATTACTTGCATGTTTAATATCATTCATACCTTACCGGTATTAATATCAGGCTTCCTATTATGAAGCTTCACACTGCATTCAACTCATGCGTATTCATCATACTAGCTCATGCCTTCTCCTCACGCGACCACTGATGGTGACCACGATATAAACAAAAGGCACTTCATGTTTCATGATTTCGGGATTCATGTTGCAAGGAACTCTGGTTCCTCGATCCCCAAAATCTGAAAACTCAAAAGACCAAAGCTAAGGTTTTCTCGGCTCTTTTATTCACATGGACCTTCACTCGGAACCTGGGGTCAACTCCCAGACATGCATCGGGATCCCGTGTTTCGGTGAATCCGCGGACAATGCCCCACCATTTCCCAAAACTTTTGATCCAAAAAGGTCCAAAAACCTAGATCTCACGGTCCAAATCTCTCTGGAAATCAACGATCCTGATCAAATCCCAGCTTTCCACCTTTCGGGATTCTGGCGGAGTCTTCACCCCTTAACTCCCAATTTTGAATCCCTGAAACGTGTATGCGTCAGATCAATGATCCATCGCCTATCTCGATCCAATTGATCAGGTTGGATGTCGGGATTTCATGACATGTGAGTCCTCAAAACTCTACCCTTTGACCTCTAAACCTCCGAATCCCGAAGATCCAATTACACCGGATCTACGGTTCAGGTCATCCGCTAACCAACGGCCTTGATTGAATTGGTGATTTACCTGGCGCGACTTTGGAAAGTCTATGCTTCTGTTTTCCCAATAGATGAAACCTCAAAGCTCTAGATCAACAACTCTCGCTGATTCTAATACAACAAATACTATTCCTCTTGAGCTTGTGAGTGATGAGAGGTTATCATCCTTATATTTTCCGTTGATCTACTAGATCTAACGGTTCAAGAAATTTCGGTATTCCTCCCTCTGAGAATTCCACCATGCATTCAGATTTTCAATAACTTCCAGCCATGAACTTGGCATCAACTCTTCTGGAATCATCCTCTATGTTCAACCTCCGGAGCTTTCAAACTTTAACACAAGCTTGTTTCTATATGCACTCCCTATGCTCTATATGCACACTCGACATACGAAATTTCCCGCTATCTCTTCTGAGATTTTAAGTTATTTACAGGACTAATCTCATAGTCAAAACTCATACAGATGTTACCCTCTTTTTATGGGAACAACCAACAAGGGTCACTCTTGGGAATTAGCAACAGTCCCAAAGGACTCTTCTTAATCTTGTTTAAACAGATTATCTTTGTTGTCAATCCTAACCATTATAGGTCAGGTAATCTGACCCTAAATATTTTCATCAGTCCTCTCAACCGTGAGGAGTTGTATGCTCACGGTTTAGTCTTTTAATAATGCAGTAATTTATAACTTTCTAAGGACCCTACCAGCCCTTACCATATTTCCCAAATCAAGAAGGAGTTCTTCATTTGGATCTTAATTCTTGCCTAACCAGCCATCTCAATTGCAAGAGACTCTACCTTCTTTAGTAGTTCACCATCGTCACACTATAACAAAACAACTCAGTTCATGTCCCTTGTCTGGCTCGTGCAACTTCATAGAACAATTTATTCCACCTTTGTTATTCACACTCAGGTCTTATCAGTAATATTGATCAATGCATTCCTACTCCTATAAGAGTAGTTACCATGTTAACAGAGGGGTTAAAGAAATTCCCAATTTACAGTTTCATTCTGCGGTCCTTCTTCTTAAAGAGAAAATGCAGATAACAATATTTCTTTACGCAGCTCATACATGAGCCCAACTAGGCCAAGTGTTGTAACCATGCTTTGATACCAATTTGTCACATACCCACTACGAAATAATATGTTTTTCGCCTCTTCTTGAGGGACATAATCCTCTAAGTCCTACGGGGGCCTAGCGCAGGCTAGTTCTTCCCTTGTCCACCTCCATGTGATCATTGGTTATGACCATAAGCCAAACAAACTAGGCACCTTTTCAAATTTTGCGACTTCACGATACAAGTGAGTCAAGTATTTCGACTCTGCAAACCCTGAATTCTGAAACCTTACCTTTGAGGAGATCGATGGCTGCGAGTCTCCCCCTGATCCAACGGTCTTGGCCGTATCGGGATTTCGGTAACCGAGAGTTTGTAATGTAAGAGAGTCGAGTATTTCCACTCTTCAAACCCTGAAATCCGAAATGGATAAGGTATTCGGCTCCACCTTTGTCTCAGTGTCATGTGACCTCCGGCTAGGATGCCAGTCTTAGCGCCTATCTCTTTTAGGTTTCATGACTTTACAATTCCCGTTGCAAGTGTTCCTTACCTTTTGGAATGGTGAACCCCAAAATGCAATATAGGTCAACGGGGTGTTGAATCCTTCCCTGTGATGAGAACACGCCACCTGTCACCTCCACGTGACCCCTATTCTAGGATGTACCACTTTTCATCCACATGGATCCTACATCTAGGATGTGCCACCTGGCCTCCTGAGCCTTTGGCTTTTCGGGACTCAAGAGAACAACGAACTGTCATCCCCTTCCCCTTTCAAACCCAGAATTCCTATTCACACTAAGCCGACTCAGAGTTTCACATACTGGGATTTCGCGTACCGGGATTTCGCAACTTGCGAAGATGAGGGTTCATACACTTGGGTTTCTCAGGTGCCGAAACATCGAAATCGTTTCACACTACACTGCTTCGGGATTTCACATGCCGGGATTTCACGTACCGGGATTTCGCAACTTGTGAAGATGAGGGGTTCATACCCTTGGGTTTCCCAGGTGCCGAAATGCCAAAATCGATTCACACTACACCGCTTCGGGATTTCACATACCGGGATTTCGTGACTTGCGAAGACAAGGGGTCTTGCCCTTGGGTTTCCAGGGTGCCGAAATGTTGATCGACAGCCACGTGTCCTCTACAAATGGACGGTCCAGGTAACTCCCCTGGATCTTGGGATCTACAATCCCAATTCCTTCGCTACTTGTGAAGGTTAAAATGGGTCGAGGCATTAATGCCTACATTCCTTCCTCCAATCTAGCGGTCATGACAGACCTTAGATCCTATGAAAGGATCTTGTCCATTCATATAGAAAACATAAGGGTACTTTCTTTCGATATTTGCAACTCGCTATCCTTCCTAAGCTTTGTCAGCTATGAAGGACTTGAGAAATTTGTGCTCTTTCTCTTGAATTTGACTCTTAGAAGAGTCTTCAACACAACTACTGTGCTCCTTCATCAAGGGGTTATGTGGTTCTTTTTTATCACAGAGAGCCTGTGCATATCGTCACTACCTCTCATGAGCTTAAACAAATCTATCCTCCAAGGGGCTTAGATCAACTAGATGAGTAAACCATCGTACATGCAACTACACCTAAGGTCAACGAGCTCAAGGTTCGTGGCTCTAGCTTAAGATGCTACAGGATTCAAGAATTTATAAGAACAGGTCATGTTCGACCCATATAATTCCTTGCTTGCCTAATTATACAACCAAGAAGAGATAGAAAGGATACATTATATCCATTAACCATTCATTCACATTCTTGAAAGCATGCACAGCATACCAATTCATACATTGTTACAACTAAATTACACAGGGTCAAAATTCTCTTATTTATTACAGGTTGCCGCCAACCAACTGACTGTGGGTGTTCGTCCTTCCACCCGACCATAGGCTCAGAGGCATTCAATATTATCACTCTGGCCACCCTCATGCCAAGCCATGATATCACCAGGGAACTCTCACTCTTCTCGAGGGTTGTCTCTCTGTTTTCAGTTTCTGTTCGGGTCTTGTTTTCTGCAACTCGGAGCTTTCTCCCTCACTTGTGGCCTCAGTGAGGTTTCTCAGATGCCCTTCAACATCAAGCTCGCGGCCTTTTGTTCATGATTCGTTGGAGAACTTCGTGCCTCTCCCTTGCGAGCTCTTGTTCTCGTCTAGTGTCTGGTGTCTGGTGTCTCTCCTCTCTTCCTGCCTCCGTGTGTATAATTGTCACCTTCCTTCTGTCAGAAGGAAGCTCGGGTCTGCCTGGTATGTCAGACCCTGTGGTACTTTAGGATGACTTCCTGCAGCTAGACCATGCTCCCATTCATGGGGGTGGTTGGTAGTTCAACCATCGGTCCTTGCCTCATTAACTAATTTCTCTCTCCTAGTGATATCATGGCCAGTACTTTCAAGGCTTCACCCCCACAGCCAGTTATTGGCAACTCAAACAATAATACATTTACATTGTCCTCATGCATTAGCATGGTAATTCCTATTTTATGATTAATTACAAATTGGGGGAAACGGGGTGTTACATGCTTCTACCCAGTAATTTTGACCAATGTTCTTCTCATTCATCATTGACCTCGCCATTTGTTGAACTGTTCTGTTTTGCCTCTCAACTACTCCATTTTGTTCTGGAGTTCATTGGATCGTGTATTTTCTCTTGATCCCATGTTTATCACATAATTCGTTGAAATCACTTGACATAAATTCTGCTCCTCTGTCTGATCTTACTGCCTTTAACCTCTTTCCTATTTGATTCTCAGTTAAAGCCTTAAATATTTTAAATTTCTCAAATGATTCATGTTTTTCTTTGAGAAAAGAAACCCAAGTAAGTTTGGAGTAATCATCAATGATTAGCATAAAGTATTTTTCCTTCCTTGTGCCTTCCTGTCTTGATGGTCCACATAAATCCATATGAACTAATTGGAGTGGTTTCTCTATTGAGGTAGAGCTCTTGGATTTAAACTCTGTCCTGGTTAGCTTTCCCACTTGGCAGGGTTTACACACAGAGTCTTGTGGCTTTGATATTCTTGGAAGATCTTTTACTGCCTCAAGATTTTTGAGCTTGATTAAGTGGTCAAAGTTTATATGTCCAAGTCTCCTATGCCATAACCATGTTTCATTATGTTTGCTTATATGACACTCTTCTTTATCTTCTTTTAGTACATATACATTATTTTCTATCCTTATGCCTTTAGCCACCACTTGTCCTGAGTTTACAAACTTTATCTTACAATCCTTGGAATTGAACACCAATTCACATCCTCTGTCACACATTTGAATTAAACTAAGCAAATTATGTTTCAGCCCATCTAGAAGAAGAACATCCTGGGCTTTTCCTTTACCATTACTCAAACTCACCATCCCTTTACCCTTGATTTTCACTGGTTCATCATTTCCAAAGGTTACATTTCTTGTTTTTCTTTTACTTATAGAAATAAACTTATCCTTGTCTCCAGTCATGTTCTTGGAACAACCAATGTCTATATACCAGGGATCTTCTTTTTTTCCAGCTGAAAGTACTAGATCACATTTTTCACTATCTTTCTTTTTCCATGTTCTAGCATTTCTAGCTAAAGGATTTATCCTTGGATCTGCCTTGTACTTCTTCAGATGACAGTTTGGAGCTTTGTGGCCGAAGTTATGACAATTATAACATTCGATCTGATTTTTTAGCAGGTCAAAGTGATTGGTGCTACATTGTCTATTCATTGGCTACTTAGTTCTATGTTGTAAATATTGTTTATTTCTTGACCTCCTCAGTTGCATGTCTCTAAACTTAATTTGACAATGTGCAATCTTATGACCAAAATTAGAACAGTAAAAAAAGTAACCATGGAAGAAATTTTGGTACCTAAAGGATGGCCTTCTTCTTGGAATTTGTTTCTCCATCTTTTGATCTCTTTGTTTTTTATCAGGGATCATCTTGTCTTTATTAGCTTTTGGTGACTGTGTGCCCTCATGGTTTGATTGTCTGTTGACTTGGAACTTGATCATCTTTATTGGCTCTTTGCTTTCTGGATGTTTTCTGCTTGAACCATTTACATAACCTAAACCAGTATTCAACAAAGGAGATCTATGTTTGCTTAGAATGTCGTTTAGTTCTGTTGTGGCTTTAATGCTTGGAAGATTTTGGAGATACAATGTTTTAAACTTCTCCATTTCTTTTCTGGTTTTTACTATCTTTTCTTCCAAGGCTTCACATCTTGCCTTATTTTATGATAACTGTTGTTTCAGAATGTCCTATGTTTTCTTTGCCTCTTCTAATTCCACTTTTAGCAGGGAAAAGTCTTCATCAGGTTGTTTATTTTCTTTATCGAACTATATCAACAATTTTTTATGCTTTTTCTTCTTAGATCTGAGTCTAGCAATTTCTTCTAGAGATCTGATCAGTTCCCCTTCTAGGTCAACCACAACTTCTTCATCGTCAACATCACTTCATGTTATTTTATTATCATAATCCTCTTTGGCCATAAGCATAAATTCATTAATCTTTTCTTCACAGGAAGAGTCACTATCTGTGTCTTCTAAAGAGTCATCATTGTTTACACATAAACTTTTCTTTTTACCAAATCTCTTGGGTTTGTACTTCTTTTCACCTTCAGAATTTTGATCTTGTTTTTTGTGTGGACACTTAGATGCAAAGTGACATATATTTCCATAGTTAAAAAATTGGAAGGTAAATTTTCCTTGTTACTTGCCTGATCCTTTCTTTAGTCTTCTCACAAATTTTGTTTCAATTTCATTAGGCTCAGAATCCTCATTCTTATCTATTTTAAATTATGCTTCTCTAGAGGTGGGTTTATCTTTACCTATCCTCATTTCATAGGCAGTAAGAGTTCCTAGGAGTTGGTCAATAGACAAATATTTTAGATCATTAAGTTCTTCTATAGTAGAGACCTTTGGGTTGAACCTATCTGATAGAGATCTCAAAATTTTCTGAACTAAAGAGACATCCTCAATTTTTTCACCAAGTCCTATCATTGCATTTACGTGTTCTTCAACTCTCAGAAAGTACTTCTTTGGAAAATTCTAAGTGCATAGCTTTTACAAATTTTGTTTCTGCAAGCCCACTCAAAATAGCATTCATAGCCTTAGCGCCGAAGTTGAATTCTAGCTTGTCATCCTTAGAAGCTAGTAAAACTGGCTTTACATAACCAGTCTCTACCACATCCCAGACATCTGCACCTAAATCCATTATGTAGGTTCTCATCCTAAATTTTCAAAAGGAAGAGTTTGTTCCATTGAGTAGGGGGGCCTTATTGGTTGAAGTTCCTTCATGGCTAGTCATGTTTAAGCTCTAGGATCTACCCTTAGATAAAAGGAACTGGATTTGATACCAATTGTTGGACAACTGAGAGGGGGGGTGAATCAATTGTTACTTTTCTTAAACAATTATGCCTATTTTAAACTCTTTACAGAACACTCAATGACTATCACAATAATGCAGGGAAGTAAGCAATAGAAAATCCAGCATCAATCACACACATGAAATATACAGAGACAGATATTTCCCGAGGAAACCCATAAAGGGAAAAACCTCTTCTTCTTGATATGATAAGTAATATTTATTTTCTATATATTATCATTCTTATGAGCTCCAACTCCTCTTGAGGCTACAACCTCTGTTTTACAAGAAGCAACTTGTTGAGAGCACCAACTCTCTGGTTTATCTAGCACCAAATCCCTAAGTGTTCCCGCACCAACTGGATAGAAGCACCAACTTCCAGTCACACAGGCACCAACCTGTATAACAGAGAACAATAGTTCTCCCTTGCACCACCCTACCAACCTGGTTTTATGGATGAACCAGATGGAAGCTACAACTCCCTATTTTCAGGCACCCACTTGAAACTATGAGGACAACAGTCCTCCCTAGCACCTCCCTTCCACCCTGATTATAAAAACTTTTTTACTGAAACTTATTACAGTGATACCGTGTTTGTCAAAGGGATTTCTAGTCTCATCATTGTTTTTCTATAATGCATTGTCTCTACATGCGCACCTCGTCTTTCTCTTCCTCTCTCAGATATGCATTTATGTTCTTTGTCTTTCTTATGTGCTTTCTGCTCCTCTGTGTTTTATGCTCTGTGTGCCATGTCCATTCTATGTGATATGCTTATGCATTCTCTTCACTGCATGAATAAATCTCAACAGAAGCAACCATATCTTCTATGTTCTGCATATATTTATCATGCAAAGTCCTCTGCCAGATCATACACCTAACTCTTCGTTCTCTCTGGTGATCATGCTGAGTTTGTTCTTCATTAGTGGTCGTTATCCTGAGATTCTTTGCCTTCTCTGGCAGTTACAGTCTTCGACGCTTTTCCATCCGTCAATTGTCTCTATGATCAGTATTCAATCCACTGGCATTTACCTCGAGACTCTTCATCTCCTCTAGTGAGCAGCCTGATATTCTTCGAATTATCTAGCAGATGCAATCGGTCATTTTTTGCAGTTACAATCAGTCTGTCTCGACATTTATAGAGAAAACCTTTGCACACTCATACCTTTAACGCCTTTTCTCTTCCTGAGAAAACTTCATGTGAAAATAGGCCAATCACTTTGAGACTTCGCATTTTAGGTCATCTGTCATGAGTCACCCCGACTCTCCTAACTCCTGATCTCCCGAACTCCGAAGTGGAGCCTAGCAATGTGCTAGCTCCTCCCTCGATATGAACTTGGGCGATGATCTCATGTGACCATGTGATTGCGGGTGCATCCAAAGGTGGTTTAGACCAAACTTATTTTCACCCCGCAATTCACTATGAGCCTCCATGCGTCCTTTCTCCAAAACCGTGGTTTCTATTGCGGCCCGCTCACGAAAAATTAAGACACGAGCATGTTCTAGCCCCGCAATGCGATAGGACTGTCGATCTCACGATCTTGACAGTGTTCCTAGATCAACGGCTCTGATCTATTGACTTATCCTTCCTTCTTTCCTCCATCCACGCGCGATCCTTAGTCTCAATGACCAAGTGACATGTGGCCCTCCAAACCAACAGACGAGATCGATTTCTCCTTTCGGGATTCGGGAGTCTCGATTCTCAAACTCTGCTTTCTCTCGGATCATTTCACCTGGAGTCCATGATCCAATGATGCATGTCCCTTTTGGATCAATGGTCACAATCCCTTCGGGTATTCGGGGTTCGGCAATCTCAACTCTCAACTTTCTTACATCCTTCCTTTTCTTTTTCTCGGAGCTAACAATCTAGTAACGTGTGTCCTTCTTTTATCCAATGACTATCCTCTGCTCAAACCTTTCTCCTTTACATTTTCCCGTAGTAGTTTCACCCAGAGTTCACGATCCGTTGACACATACCCTCTTGTATGATCAACGATCATATGTAACATCGGCACTTCGGGACTTTAAGTTGATCGATGCTTCATTCTCCTTCGAAGCGGTCACCTGCTAAGTAATTCATAAGTGGTGGAAACCACTTGTTGTCAGTTAACACTTCCACTTAGACTGTCCTTCCAATGTACTAGATCAATGGTTGAGAATGCATCCGAAGTGATCTTTAGATCAGATGACTCATATCCGCTTCGGGACTTTGGCATTCAGGACTTCGGGACTTAGGGCATCTACTGGTGGTAAAAATCCCAAAGTAAAACTCCTAGAGTGACATCACTTACTTACGTCACTTGATGATGTGTCATGATGCTTCCACGTGTCACTCGGATTTGTGATTTTCACATACCTGAAATGATGAATCAACTTGACACTTGTCATTGTCTCATTGTGCCATGTGTCATTACTGACGTACTCTTGATGACATGGATCCTCATTCACTTCGGGACATCGGCCTCTGGGACTTTGGGTATTTCAGCTTTTCAAGTTGCCAATTCTTTCGAAGTGAGAATCCCCAAACAATAACCTCCTCGCAACTTTTAGTCCCAAACTAAATGTTTTTCGCCGATCATGTTCTCAGATCGACGGCTTGATCTTTCTGCGATGTTGCTTTTCTATATTATCCTATCCTTCCACTTCAAACTAATCTGACAACTGTCGTTTACTCTAGCTCTCCAGCTCTCCATACTTCGGGTTTTTCAAGTCTCAAACTGAAAAATCCTCGAAGTGATTTTCTCAGGAGTTGAGGATCGTGTGCCACCTATCAATCTTGACAATGGATGGTCCCTGCTTACTTCGGGACTTCGGGACTTTGACAAGTCTTCTCTCCTATGCTCATCAAAGGCTTAAACTTCTTGTATTTATTTCTGGATCCAACGACTATTGATCCTCGACACTCAAATCCAACGGATTAGATCTGTACTTCTCCTCTGTGCTTCCTCTAGTCATTTGATGCTGATCTAACGGTCATCAAGTATTTGAGATTGGCCATTGTTGTTATTCCTCCTGAGATTTCTAATCTCTTTGGCTTAGAAGGTTTTCTAAGTGTTCAAAGGTCTCGATCTTTTCTCCTCCTGTGAGTCCTTCTCTTAGACCTCATTTGCACTTCTAGAAAGTGCAAAGCTCTATCTCTTCTAAGCTTTAATCTCTGCATATTGTTCGCTCCTCCTTCTAAGCTTACGCTTCCTTCTGCTCCACCTTCTGTTCTTTCCATCAATGACAAGAACACTCTTCCTATAAACATACCAACAATTCCTACAATTCCCCCTACCTCTACCTCGGGTGAGACTTCATCTACTTCACAGGTGTTGCCGAAAGGGCCGATAGTTAGGGTTTTGTTGGTGCGTTGTTGAAGCGTTGAACCCTGGCTCTACCCCTGTTCCAATAGAGTGAAATTGTATGATGAATAGGGAGAGTTGGGGGTAAGGGAAGACCAACAACCATGTCCCTTTACTTCCCATTCCTTAGCCTTCTCTCCTATTCAATTTTTTAAATTACATTTTATTCTCTATTTTCCTTTCACATTGTCATTTTGGTCTTATTAGACTTTCACATTTACAATGCTTTACAAATTTTTCTAACCATCATCAATTGCCAATTTTCTTTACAGGTACTGAGTTTTACTCCCATTCATTGGTTCATATCTATTTCAAATCATATTAAGGACTAGTAAGATTCGCCAAGGTTTCTACATTCTAAGGCAAATTTCCATCCTTAAAATTATCCCTGATTAAATCGATAATTAAAGTCACATCCAACATAAACATTATCATAGTAACAAGAGAAATTGAATGCCTAATGGCAATCCTAACATATCAAATAAATTGGATTAAAGAAATAATTAGAATAAAGAAAAAATTGTTTACATGAACAAGGAGTAGAGGATAAAAATAAGTTTCTTCTACATAATTAAGTTGGGGAAGAAGTTGATCGAGCTTTGGAGAGGTTGAAAAATATCCAAAATTGTTAATGGTATAATATGTTACATCCTTAATAAGCTGAGCTCCATCACCCTCAATAAGTTGAGCTCCCTCATCATTATAGTTAATTTGGAGACGCCCATGTGAGTTCTTTTTTATTCTTCCTGCAATCGGATAGAAGGGCACAAGCACTTTGCTAAGAGCATCTTTGAGAATGTACATTACAAACAATCATATCTACCAGTGCTAGTGGGACTATAGATATACACACCGGTAGCATGTGTTTGTTATAATAACTAATCTCCACCTTTCAAGTTGTCTACCAACTCACCAATTCAAGTCCATTTAGACTACATTTAGTCATTGAGTTCAATTTTAGTTTATTGTAGTGTTAGGTAGAGATTCATTGGATTCTCATTGTATCATTGTAATCTATTTAATAGCTAGATGAGTATTGAAACCCCATGGAATATTTATCCTACATTTCGGTTCTTGTTTTTGTTTGTTGGTTTCTCTTTCTCTGAACATTATCATGGTATCAGAGCAGGACTGGGCTTGACTTCTCATAGGAGAGCCCAAGAACATGAGAGTATGAGGATGTAGTCCTACGTGTGTATAGGCATATGAGAAATTTGTTGTTGTATATGCTTAGTTGTGTAGGAGAGTAGATCCTCCACTGAGAAGAATATGGAAGGCAGTTTACGTTGGCTTGTGAAGCCAAGCAACTCAACTAAGCATATATCTCTTCCACTTGGAAGAAGAATCTGACTTGTTTTGAGAACCTAGAGGCAAAGTGTATTTCCTTCGATCAAGCATCCTTTTCTGCATTGTAGTAAATATTTTTGGGGAATGCCATGGGATTTACACTGGGACCTAGAGGGAAGACTATTGTGCTTGACTAGTTTGGAATGATGGGGTTACCATTGATCGTGCCATTGATCTTTCCAATCACATGAAAAATGCTGGGGAAACCTTGATTTGAGGGGTTATAGGGGATGCATCCCGCTGCTCCAAAGGAAACATTCCCAAGGATAAGAAACTAGTCGTGATCGCTAAGCCTGCTACTCCAAAGAAGTATTTCATCATTGTTGTCACGATTTTGCCAGGAAACGAAGCCAGTAGGTTTGAGAAAGAAGAAAAGAAGCCCCATGTAACACGAGTTGTAGGTTGTGGGGTAGATACCTGATTTCCTATAGGGTGTTTGGTTCGATAGATCTCAAGCATAGATCGGGATAGAAGAAGATTCATCATGGGCTACCTATTGTAGAGGGACCTAGAGAAAGAGGTCTGTAGAGCCATTGAAGCACACGAGGAAGTGTGGTAATAAACCATGGTGCCAATGGCCTGTAAAGATCCATCACTCTTTGAGGGTTCGAATGGATCCATCATCCAATCACTCATATGCTTCATGAGCACTCTGAGAGACAGAATGTGATATCAATGGAAATGGTAGCCAAATGTGGGGGAAATGTAAATTCCTCATATCGATCCCGAGGGAGAGGAAAAGGTTTCCTCAAACATAGAAGAGAGACACTTTCTCTTTTGGCCCTCCAATTGCATTATCAATTGGTGTCAAATTTGTTCCAATGAGGAAATTGCGAGGTGAGATCATTGTTGAGGATTATGTTGAGGATTACGTTTTAGAGTATGGGGCATATCAACTTGGGATGCATGTTGTTGATGATTTGATTTCCACTGGGAACATTACGTGCAATGATCAATTTACTAGAGTGTGTTGGTTCAGAGGTGGTCGAATATGCATGTTGATATGTAAATGGACATATGTAAGGGGATTTTTGGGCATTTAGTAAAAGAATTTTGGAATTTTGGTTTTACCTAACACCTCATAAGAATTTGGTCCAAGATATAAATATTTTCCATAGGCACGCTGATTTCCCCAAGTGTTTAGTAAGCCCTGTTGAGTCAGACTTACATAGATTAGTGTGGAAGCACATGTAATTATACAATGTGTATCCCTCGTATGCATAGAGTGGTTGTAGCATCAAGTTTTGGAATGAACCACTAGGTAGGTACGAGGGTGGTAGGTGTACTCCTATCTAAGCTTGATGGAGAATCAAAGAATTTGAATCTTAAAGTATGATTAAGGAAGAGTTTAATATATTGATAAACCATTTAGGTGAAATGCATTTCTACAGATCTTGCAATTAAAACACATGACACCAGTGTATCTTGGTAGATGAATTTCCTTTTATATGGAAATCAATGATTAGTTGTCTGTGTAGGTACAAAGGGAAGAAAAAAGTTTGAGGATGAATCTCATAGTGAAGAAATCCCAAGTGAGTGTGTGCAATGTAAATCAATTTATCCATCATGATGTTCATGGTCATCTGAAACCACTTGAGCATTGTAAGTGTTGAAGAATGTAAGTTGTCTATTAGTTCACCTAGTCAAGTCCAGTGAAGCTATAGTTAGTCATTGAGTTCAGTTACAGTTTACTGCAAAGTAGTTTAGTGATCCGTTGGATCCATGTGTATTCTATGTAACCTATTTAATATAGAGGGTATTGAAACCCTATGGTGTGCTTATCTTGCATTTCGATTCTTGTTTTTGTTTGTTGGTTTCTCTATCTCTGAACATTTTCAACATTCTCCCCATATTCTGTTGCAGAGTAGGTGCACTAGGAAACACTATTTGATAACTCTTCCCTATTATTTTAACCATTTTTGTTGGATCCAATGTTCGCTATGAAGAAACAAGAATGTAGGAAAATCAAGGTATGGGTTGTTTCCTATATTTAACACGCTCCATATTTATAGAATACATAGTGAATATTAAGTCTAGTAATCTATGTGAATATAAATTTTGAGTTATTTTTGTGTTTGCACGCAGAGCAACCATTCCAGTTGATATGGATTGTAACATGTATATTCATTATTTTTTTAATATAAAGTTAAAAAAAAAAATTATGTTAACTTTAAAATTTAATGAAAATATTACACATTAAAAAAAAATCTTACTCACCATTATCAACGTCAACCTGATTTTCTTCTACCAATAAAAACCAAGGAAAATTTATTATTGTGTTTAAAATTCAAGGGAAGACAACCAAAAGTGATTTGTTTTCGAGTTTTCTTCTTTGGCTCAAGATGGAGGTTAGGTGGTAAGAGAGAATGCCTAGCACCGAACATTTCCTCACTCTATTTTAATTTTATAAATCACTCAAAATCTCCAACAAGAGTTGTACACAAGAGTTTAGGGTTAGGGTTTATCCATTTTCACTATGCTCTCCAACTCAACATTTGACAAAAGACTAGTAAGTTGAAGGAATCCATTTTCTCCTTATCCATCCATATATAATGTGTAGTGGATTCTATAACAAAAGAACACGAATATATTACCTCCTTCTTAAGTTCTTCAAAAGAAACTTCCATGTGATGAGAAATGTGTCCTATTTAGGTTAGACATATGTCCACAGAATTACAACCCGCTAAACATATGCACATGCATGCTCCGCGGACCATCTCCTCTGCTAGACATATGCACATGCATGCTTTGGGAACCATCTCTTATGTCGATGTTGGTAAAAGTGTACAAAAATATTTGCGAAATTGGTAAGATAAGCAACACCCATTTCATCTCTGGATATATAAATTGCTCCTCCATTCTAAGCTGAAGAATTTTTGTTTGCAACACTAGCCAAACTTGCAATATCATTTTAACTCAATTGTTAAGTTGGGGATAACACCGTCCTTAAAAATAATCGATAATACCTTCCACTTCTCCCCATCCCAGGGGTTGAAAAGTAACCACATGTAGGAAATGAAACGTAATTCTACTCAAAGTAAAGATATAAAAACTTAATAGTGAAAAAGTATATGTTAAAAGTTAGTAAAAATATAAAAAACTTAATAGTGAATAAGTATATGTTAAAAGTTAAGTAAACTTCATTGCATTTGTAAAAGTATATTTAGTAGTAATTGACCACAATAATTTTTTAATTATATTAATTAAAAGTGAAAAAGTAAACAACTTAAGTAATGATAAAATATACTTAGTAACAATTGACCACAATAATGTTTTAATCATATTAATTAAAAGAGTAAACAAATTAAGTAATAATAAACTCACATTCATAAATAAAAAAGAATAATGTTTTAATCATATTAATTAAAAGAGTAAACAAATTAAGTAATAATAAACTCACATTCATAAATAAAAAAGATTTAATGTTGGCAACTTCATCCATTGATTAATCCACCGACATAAAAAAATTGAATAATCCACCGATTTTCAATAGGAGACGCCTATCACTATAATTAACAAAAAGGATTTATTTTTGTAGGAATTGAAACAGGGATTTCACCATGGGGCGTGTTCAGGAAGTGGAAGTGGAATGAGAATTACGTGTGATAACTGGTGGACGACGTTGCAGTAGTGGACAACAACGATGTTTAAAGATAAAATACTAAATATGAGGATATTGTTAATTTTGAGAACACTTGAAAACAAGAGAATTTTTTGTTTTTTTAAATAATTTTTATTTGTAACTATTTTATTTAAAAACAAATAAAACTAATCAATTCATACCACCAACTAATTAAACAATATAATTTTATATTTAATTTTTTTTTTAAATGTTTAATTTTATATTATAATTTTATTAAAGCTAACAAACTTTATATATGAAAAAAATTAAAAATTTAAAAACTAATCACAGCAAAACTAATTTGACATAAAACCATTTACTACAATTGAAGTTTGAAGTTTGATAAGAAGTTTAACCAAATTTTGACAAGTACAGCAATTGAAGCCTAACCAAATTTTATTTCCTGGGAAATGCAATGCAAGTTCCCGGGAAGACACCAAAGTCAATGGAGAGAACCACATGCTAAGACGTGTTCAATTTCAATCAGTGCTGGTGCGAACCAACTATTACTTATATGGATATTGATCCTTCACGAAAACTCTGAATGATGGATATGTTGGCATATCCAAAGTTTTTATCATCTACAGTTTTTTTGAATTTGTACTATTCATATTGAAATGTTTGGATATCCAAAGTTTTGAACATGGATAGTCACTTTTCATATTACTTTGTCATCTCAGTCAATTTTTTTAACATAGTCCCCAGTGTTCGAACTATTGTTATTATTTTTTATTTTTTTTATTACTATTATTATGGTTGATTTTTCTTTATTGTTGCGTACTTCAAGAGTCTTTGTCATTGTTGCGTTCGTAAATAGGCCTGCCACACTGCATTTTTTCTTAAATGTTTGCACAACGCAATGCCCTTCAACAGTTCTGACAGTCTTAAGTGTTTACCTAACAGGCCTCGCAGCCTTAAATGTTTATTCTATAGATGTGTTACAATACAGTTTCGTTCCATTTTTTGATACAGTGTTGTCTGTAGTAAAATTGGGCAATATTGTTCTTCATCGACATCACTAGTTCACTGGTTGATGCTTGTTCGTTAGTTCGTTCGATGTTGGTTGTTGTTGTTTGATTTAACTTTGCAAAGTTGAGGTCCTGCAGTTGTAGTTGGATCCCTTCATGGTTGTTCACTGGTCTGTTGTTCTTCAACTTTGCAAGTTGTTGGACCTGTTGTTCTGGTTTGCAAGTTTTGGAGTTGCTCTTTTGTCATCCGGCGTTGACGGGTAAGTTTTTGTGCCATCGTTTCGTTGCTATTTCTTTTTTCTGCTTGTTGTTTGCAACTTGCAAGAAAGAATTTTCAATAGTAGGAGTCCCTGCCTCAAAATTTTGTTGTAGAACATCTTTTTGTGTGGTTGTTGCGACCAGAATCTTTACCTTTCTCTTGAACGTCAATGTTCTATACAGAACCCACCTTTGTCGCAGCCATGGTGACATATAAAAAAAAAAACCGGATGTTCTCCTCTTATTTTTTGTTCCTCGAAACCATGTGTTTTGTGCATTTTTTCCAGGTTGTTCCCTTCCAATCATATATGCCAACTTCCACATCTTGGATATCATGCCATAGTTGTTTCCAAAATAGCAATGCAAAGGGGTTTAGAAAATGAATTCAGAGTTGTCACAAGGGGGCAACCATCTGCCAGGGTCTTGTGACAGGGAATGCTTTTATTCTCCGAGTCAAAAACTTTGTCCACCTATTGCCTTTGTCCTGTCCTTTCTGTCTTGCAGAGCATCTTCAGCATGGATGATTTTAGGGGCTAAATTTCGCTCACGGGCTAATTTTCCATGGTTTTTCCAAAAATGAGATTCGCTATTTTAAAAATGATTTGCCCAAATTCTATAGGATAAAATTGTTTTACCTTAAAAATCGCCAAAAATTTATAAAATCTATATAAAATCCTTAGAAATTTGAATATTTTTACAAAAATATCGCCAATCATTTATAGTTGCCATATGAAGGATTAGTAAGATTCGCTAAGGTTTCTACATTTTAAAATAAATTTCCATCCTTAAAATCATCCCTGAGATTCTTTAGCCTCTGAGAATCTTATAGGATGCACGCCATGAATAGGTTAAAAAATGATATACCTAGAATACTCGGTCTTTGTGCTTAACAAATTTATAGTGTTATTTATTTGCATTGTCTCTTCTATTTGGTTCACTGTTCACTATACGTTTGTTTTCTTGTCATATGTTGTGGAAACTAGGGGGGATTGAATTTGACAAGAAGAAGGTTGAAGGATACATAGCGGGATTGGTACGCAATTCCGCACTTGTAGTTTTCTATTTGTCTTTTTTTTTTTTCTTTGTTTTCATATAAACTGAAAATAGCTAAGAAACAACTTGAAAATCATTGTTTAAGAGATGAAACAAGTAATAGATGTTGAGTCCTATGAAATAGATACAGAATACATTGTACATGAAAACATCAATGAGGTATTGCATAGTAATGGGCTTTTTAGATTGGATGTATTCTCGTATATTGTAGGAGATTTCCTTTTCGATGCATTTCAAGTTCTGTTGCATTTTCGTTATTCCTAAACCGAACTATGCAATGGATTGATAGATTATTTCTTGAGTTGTTTAAGAAATGGCGACGCTGAGGAATTGGAGTCGTATGAATATGAATTGGCATCTAATTTTCTTTGGTAGTTGCATGGAATACATGATGTCACTATGTATTTTTCAAAGATGTGGTTGTTTGCATATGCAATTCTGCCTGCACATGAGAAGGGACTTTGGGGAGATACATTTTGTGTACAGTGGTTGTCTAAGTGGCTCAATATATCAATTGGGATATGGTCATTGAAAAGAAAAACAAGATATCTATTATTCAACAAAACTGCATCTAGCGATCCATACTGCATCTTGTTCCATGATGCTAATCATGTCAGTGGTCATTATGAACCACTATTGTATAGAAAATTATCCATATGCAATCTTGGAGGACCTCATATTTACTTGTCCCTCATTGCAAAGACCTTGAATCACAATGGAAACAGATTATGTATCGTATACACTGCCATGGCTTGCAGATAGCAACAATTGTTACATCTAGTTGTGGAGATAGTTCGTTCAATGCAATTTTCTATTTGGTAGAAACAGAGTTCGATGTGCAGTCGATGTGGATTTACACTATACAATCCTTTTTCAATGCAATTATAAGCGGCAGCCAACAAGATTTTAGTTGCTTGCATCAACACCTTTCGCCATATCTCCTAGAAAATATGCTGACAATTGGAATTTGGCAAGAATACATTGTAAACATGGAACTACCATATGAAAAAGGAAATGTAGAGGGTGGTAGATTATGTTTGCAATGGCTATCTATCATATTCAGAGTAAATATCCAGGTCTAGTCGGCCCTGCCAGATGACATTGTCCATTCCTGGTCTATTGATTCAAATTACGATCGATCAATTAACATCATCTCGTTGAAAACAGATACGACACATATCCATTATCAACCTTTGATGGGAAATACCATCGGTTCAGGGTCCACTGTCCATGCCACCCAAACTGCATCAAATTTTCATACGCGTAGCATGCTATTTAATGAGAATGAAACTTGTCCCAGTTGTGATGGGGCCATACGGAGCTTAAACAAAAAACATATACTAACTTATCACAACTTGAAAAAGTTCATATGTGAAATTCATCCCAGTTGTGATGAGGCCATACATGGATTAAACAAAAAACGTAGACTAACTTATCACAACCGGAAAAAGGTCATACGTGAGAGAAAAAAATACATTGGTAGTATAGGAAATACTATTGGTTCAGGGTCCAGTGTCAATGCCATCCAAAGAACATCGAATCTTCATAAGCGTCGCATGTTATTTAATAAAAATGAAACTCATCCCAGTTGCCATGAGGTCATCCTGGCCTTGAACAAGAAACGTAGACTAAGTTATCACAACTTGAAAAAGGTCATACATGAGAGAAAAAAATACATTACTACGCTTCCTTCTAGAGAGAAACTAACATATCACAACCTAAAAAAAATTGTTCGTGCACAACACAATAGAAACAGGTACAGTCACATATCCCAAAATGGTCATGGCATTGTCCAAGAAGAAAAAATCACATTCGTGGGCTAGAACCAACACCATGCACTACTACCAATGAAAACCAACAAACACTTTCTACGTATACTTCCCTACGGAAGAAATACGCAAGACAGACCTATATGAAAAAAATCAAAGACACTCCTTCCATTGCATGTGCAATTTGCGATCAATTGAATTTCACAAAAAAAACAAGTCTTTCACGCCTGATTTGGAAGCAGAATACATGTGCTTGACACTAAATGATAAAACATTTTCCAGTGGAAAACCTGTCTTCCATGCAAATAGTCGCTTGAAAATGGAAAATTGCCACAGTTTGCAATGCCTGACCAAATAAGATGTAATACACCACTACCAGATGTAAGTTCACTTACAGAACTTGAAGAGAGACTTGTGTCTCTGCGAATTGCATTTGTACAAATCAGACCTTACGGCTATAAACGACCCCAAATGGGCTTAACAAGATCAATTATTAATGTGCATGTCCAACTAGATGTTGTGCAAAAATCCTCTCCACAATTCATTAGCGATACAATGACAATTGTTGTGGCTCTCAAAAGACGCTTGGAATACAAAAATGAATATCAGACAGGTAAAGTGCGTTTGCATGTTGTCATGAAAGCATTACAATAATTATGTTCCAGGGCCCTATACAAAGCACAGAACATTTGTATAAATGAGAACTGGAATAGTGTTCTTGGAGAAGAGGATGACAACTCTGCATAGACTCTCGAAACTGCTAGTGAATTTGATACAAGTGATGAATCGGAGAATGAAACACCTGCTGAGACATTGGTACATGGATTCACTGATTCACAGCGCATCCATGACTTGCAAGACAAGATTGTTGAAAGTGCACCTGCTGAGGGGTAACATCCACTTGGAATATTCAAGGACAAATTTGCTGAGGAAATGAACTTCCCAACACTGTTCTATGGAGACCCATGTCCCAGTGACATTATGGAATGATTCAATTACCCTAAAATAGTTCGATGGGAGCTGCTACATTCAAGCGATGACTTCTCCTGTCACATAACAAATTTGTTTTTCAAAACAATGCACATAATAATAGAGCAAGTGTTGTCTTGCATGTGGGTGCGAATAAGAAAAGGCCAGTTACAAGGAATAAATTTGTTGTCCAAGGCTATCAAGTACAAAGTAAACCTAGAAATCTGATATTGGATACATAGATTTCAAAAACATTCGCATCTCTCCTGACTATTTGCAACAAAACAAGAAAACTATTTTTGCAATGATTCGAAAATTGGGACCGCCAACATTTTTCATCACATTTACAAGTGCAAATCATTGCTGGGATCCATTGGTGGTTGCGGTATCTGACTTGCATAGGAACAGGAAACGTAAAAAACAAACTGATACACTGGAAAATAATGACATTGACTACCTCATAAGAAAACACCCAGTGACATGTACTCACTAATATAGACATAGCATAAATTCTTTGAGACAATTGATATTCCATGATGAAACGTTTTTCGAAAAAATATTGGACTATTTTTTTGTGACTGAATTCCAGAATAGGGAGAATGAGCATGACCATGCATTGTTTTGGATAGAGGGTGCACCGGTCTATGGAGTTGACAAAAAGATTGAGTAGTTTGTGGACAAATACATAACATGCAACAAAGATCATTTGGATCCAGAACTTGCCAAAGTTCATAGACATTATCATACAAAAAGTTGCAAAAAACGAATAAAAATCACATTACAGATACAACTTCCCCGTGCCACCAATGAGAACAACAAGAATCATAGAGCCACTTAGTCTAGAGTACAATGTTGTCGTTGAGAAATCTAAATCCTTATTCACATTTCTAGAACAACGAGAGTTTGATGATTTGATGAGCTTCGATGAATTCTTGACAGAGCTAAATCTAACAGAAGATGAGTACATCCAAGACATACAATGTATGCTTAAACAACCAACAATTTTCCTTAAACAAAAACTTTCCCATATCTGAAACAACTATTTCTCCAAGGACATGCCAGTTATGTGGATTGCAAATACAAATGCGCAGTACGTCCTCAATGCATATGATACAACATCGTACTGTACCTCGTATATGAAAAAGGTTGACAAATCTATGACAAGTGCATTCATAAGAATACACAAAGAACATGAAAGAAGTCATATTGATGCTATACAAATGATACGTATGCTTGGTAATACATTACTTAATATTCAACAAATGTCTGCTCAACAAGCAGTCCACATTGCACTTTCCCTGCCCGTCAATTGTAGTTCAAGAAAATGTGTCTTCATAAACACATCTCCACTTGAGAAACACACATTTGTGCTTAAACCACCATCTTTGCTAGAACAAGAGCCTGACAATTCAGAGAACGTGCTATGTCGCTCTATTATTTATTATTACCTCCAACGTCCATCTCATATTAAGCATATCTGCTTAGCATAATTCGTATCACATTACAAAAAAAATGGTGTGCCCATATCAAAAAGAAAAAAACCCTCTGTGATATGGTTTGTCAAATACAACAAACATACTGACTATGAAAACTATTGTAGAGAAAAACTATTGTTATATGTTTTGTTTGATGAAAATGAAAACACATTAAAACATAACTTCCCTACATGGGAAGCTGCGTATGTTTCCTCTGAGAATATAGTGCAAATCAATGAATCTAGATTTACTTACAATGTTAATCCAACATGGGGTGATCTAGAAAGTGCAGTTAATGAACTAGAAAACCCTAAAAATCTTGATGAGACATTCAGAAACCGAAAAACAACCAGAACTCCCTGCGAGTCCTATGACTTGCAAGCAGATTTGCCTCATCCTCGAGCAGGAAGCATTGAAAAATGTATCAATATTTGTTTTCAAGTCACACAACATCATTTACTTATTGAAAATAATGAATACCACAAAATCATACGTCTGTTGAATCGAGAACAACAAACAATTCTAAAGGACATTGCGCTTAAAAAACACTTGAGCATGCACACTCATGTGCACCTGTTCCTTACAGGCGGAGCAGGAACATGAAAGAAATTCATAGTGAAAGAACTATTCCAAATTCTTATACGAATCTATGATTCAAACAATTCATTTGATCCTATGAAACCAAAGGGCCTAATAGTTGCATACACAGGAAAATTTGCATATAATGCAGGTGGAACAACAATCCACTCTGCATTTTTTATGTCTTTTAACAAGTCACAGTTTCTTCCACTCAACAAGGAAATGTTATATACCTTGTCTAATATTTATGAAGAATTGCAACTTGTCTTTATAGATTAGGCATATTTGATTGGAAGTCACTTCTTGTATTCCATTGACAACTGACTAAGAAGCATAAAACATGTTCACATGAAATACTTTGGAAACACTGACCTGATATTCTGTGGGGATATTTACTAGGCACATCCCATCCAAGATTCTTTGATATTTGAACAACTTACAATTAACATGCAAACAGTGACGCATGACTTTTGTAGAGACAATATTAAATGATTTGAATTGCATACTACAATACGCCAGATAGATGAAACATTTGTTGCAATTCTGAATAGAATGTGGATAAAGAACCAAACACATGATGACTTAACATATATCAATTTGAGGTTCTTGCGGCCTACACCAACAGACCCAACCTTCCCTTACCTATTCTACACAAATAGGTATGTTGCAATGCATAACAGGTACATGCTATCACTCATGTCTGGCGATGATATCATCATCAATTCAATTGACCTGGAAGAAGGAAACCATGGAAATGTGCCACGTCATGAACATACAACCACTTTACCTTTGCAACTTGTCCTGAAATTAGACATGCTGGTTGAACTATATGCCTGCAACTATGATTCACAGGATGGCTTGGTCAATGGTGCGGATGGAATACTCAAAGGCTATACCAAAACATAAAAGCTTGATGTCCTCTGGATTAAGTTCCATGAACCACATATAGGCAAATGACAAGAAAACAAGTTGGCTTATCTATATAATTCAAAACCTGCAAGTGATTGGACACCTACATTGCGAATATCAGAGCCAGTATCGACATCAGCAAAGACAGGTCGATTGAAGATTCGAAAATAGTTTCCAATTAAAATTGCATGTGCATGTACAGTCCACAGATCACAAGGACTAACACTTGATAGTGTTTCATTTTATCATGCTGGAAATTGAATACATGGACTTGTATACACAACATTGTCCCGTGTCAGAAGTATATACTCGTATTTACTAAGTCCTCTTACAAAAAATAACTTCAAAGTCAAACACAAAGTTGATATTGAAATGCAACGCCTCAGGACTACCGCAAAGTGACATCTGCAATATGATTACCAATCCATACAAACAAACTCATCTATATCAATTCGCTCGCTTAACACGTGCAACTTACATGCACACATGGATGATATACTCAATGACTATGACACAATGCAATCCGATATTTTGTTCTTACAGGAAACATACATGGAATTATGCATGCAAAATAAACAATTTCCAAATCACAATTGCATATTAAGTTACATTACGCATGGGGTGATGATATTGGTGAAAAAACATGTAACAATTTTGGAGCATATACATTTCGAAGAAAAGAATGTTGAGATGGTGCTTGCAAAAGTATTTTTCCATGGATAAAAAATTGCAATGTTGAATCTGTGTGTTGCTCCCCATGCAACATTCTCCAACATACTAAATGTTCTTTCCAATGCATTAGACCATTTTCATCTGAACGAAACCATTGTCATTGTAGGAGACTTCAATATTGACATGCTACAAAATAACGCCAGAACAAAAGAATTGGAAAACTATATGTGCAAATACAATGTCCGCTTTCTTTTGAACAACACAAGCCATGTACAAAATGCGTTTATTGACCAGGTATGGTTGAATGTGCCCATTTCTCAATACAACATCTTTATCTTAGACACATTTTGGTCCGATCACGATACAATTGGTATTGCACTTGAATTATGAGATATACATCAAACATATTTCAAAATCATATTTCTATGTTTCAAAGCATATCTGCCTAGCTTTTTGCGGAAATCCAAATTATCCAACTTCTTAGTTTTCCCTAGTTTGTACACATACTGGTCTGATCACCATACAATTGGTATTGCACTTGAATTATGAGATATACATCAAACATATTGCAAAACCATATTTCTATGTTTCAAAGCATATCTGTCTATCTTGTTGCAGAAAATCGAGATATCCAACTTCTTCGTTTTCCCTGCTTTGTAATTGATTTTGGGCACATAATTTTTTTACAAAAAAAAATTATATATACACAAACATGGATGAAAAAAACAAATGGTACATTCTTCTAACACCATCTGTTACTCTATTCCTTTTATTCTATTTTATTTAGTCTATGTACATATTACTTGCTTTTTTCTTTACAAGTCAACTTATGTTCATGTCCATTTTTTTTGTACTTTTTTCATAGAAACAAACAGGAAAACTAAACACGGCAAAGAACTCTTAACCAGAAATGTAGAAGAATCAATGAAAAGGTGCATATTCCTACCTGTGTTACATATCCAATAGTTTTTCATTTACTCTGTCTATATTTGTTGCACTAGTTTGCAACTTTGTTTTTTTCCCCTTGGATACTCCATATCTTCCTGTACATTAACTTGTCTTCGTGTCAATTCTATTTTCTGTGCTACTATATTGAAATAAATAAATTTGTACTCCATATTTTTTTTCATGTGTTCCTACGTAGCAGCTTGCTTTCATGTCCATTGTATTCTTTGTATTTCTACATTGAAACAAGAACACAGTAATTGGGCACAATGATGGAGCCTTATGTGCCAGATCTGAAAAAGATTGAGTGCAATGTGCCGCAACAAATACAATGTGTATACCTAAGACTAAGAGGTATGGTTACAAAAAAATTTGATCTGCATACATTGTCAAAGTTGTCCAATTTAGTTTTAAAAAAATAGCTATTTCATTTGATTGACAAGTTGAGACAAAAATTTAATTTCAAAAATTATTCATTAATGTAATTTATTCTATTTGTACACAAGCATGGAATGAGGAAGTGGTCGGTCGGACTCGTGATAAATTATAGTATTATATAAATTACTATAAATCTTGGTAAAATGTTGTAATATTCTATAAATTACTAAATCTCATGTTGTGGTCGGTCGGACTCGTGATACATAAGCATGACTATAAATGTGAACCCGTGAGTCCGCCAACCTGCGCACCATGTCACATATATTTTATACTATATTTCTATTCCATTTACTCTATATACATATTCCTTTCTTTTTTCTGTACATGTCAACTTATGTTCATGTCCATTTTGTTTTGTACTTTTTTTCATAGAAACAAACACGAAAACTGGACACGGAAAAGAACTCTCATCCAGAAATGTAGAAGAATCCATGCAAAGGTACATATTTATACTCGTGTTCCATATCCAATAGTTTTTCGTTTACTCTGTTTGTATTTGTTGCACTGGTTTGCAGCTCTGCTTTTTTTCTCCTTGGATACTCCATATCTTCCTCTACATTAACTTGTCTTCATGTCAATTCTATTTTCTATGTTGCTATCTTGAAACAAATAAATTTGTACTCCATCTTTTTCTTCATGTGTTCCTACGTAGAAACTTGCTTTCATGTCCATTGTATTCTCTGTATTGCTACATGGAAAAAATAACACAATAATTGGGCACAAGGATGGAGCCTTATGTGCCACATCTGAAAAAGTTGGAGTGCAATGTGTCACAGCAAATACAATGCGTATGCCTGAGACTAAGAGGTATGGTTACAAAAAAATCTCGTCTGCATACATTGTCCAATTTGTCCATCTATATGTTTTTCCCATAGTTGATGTGTTTCTATTGCTTGATAATTATCACACTAAGTGTTGTTCTGTGAGGCATACAATTCTTTCCTCCCTTTCTTTTTCATCTTCTATACTTATCCATTCTCCCTTTTCTTCTTCCCCTCTATTGTTCGTTTCTAATTCTATACTTAGTCCCATGTCTATGCTCGCGGGTTCCTAGGATGGCGATGTGACAGATTCCATGTCCATCTATATCTTTACATCACGAGTCTGAACGACCACCGTTCATTTTCATAGTTGGTGAATTTTATGGTCGTGGGTTCCTGCATAGGCACCATTGAACTCTCATGCCCCGTGTTTGCGGTATAAATCTTGCACCCGAAACTTTGATGATGTACAATTCGACCCTGTATTTGAACCCCTAGGCCTCAGTCTACCTATGATGACTTTTTTTGAATGCTTGCATATAAATGTGGCAAGTCATATATTTTTTCTATTGCTTGTTGAGATAGATATAATCAACATCTCTTTTATCTAGAACCAGGGTCTGTTGAGCTCCAACTATATTCCATGGCTGAAAATATTTTTCCTATAGTTGATATTTTTCCCAGTTCGTTTCCACACTTAGCCAATTTTATGGCCGCGGGTTCCCCCAAATGCATTATCGAACTATCATGCCCCATGTTCGGATATACATCTTTCACCCAAAAATCTGGTTATCTACAATTCAACCCTAGACTCCTTGAACTTGAAAGCCTCACTCTGCCTATGATAACTCCGTCTGACCGCCCCTCCTTTCCATACTGAAGACCAAGTGTTGTTCTTTGATGCATAAAGTTCTTTAATCCCTTTGTTTTTCTCTTCTATACTTTTCAATTTTCCCCTTTTATTCTTAGCCTCTATTATCCCTTTCTGCTTCTATACATAGTCACATGTTTATGCTCCCGGGTTCCCAGGGTTGCAGACTCAAGAATTCTATATCCATATATATATTCACATCGTGAGTCTGACCGATTGTTGTTCGTTTCCATACTTAGCCAATTTTATGCCTAACGGTTCCCAGCTAGGCCCTATGGAACTCTCATGCCCCATAGTCGATGTGTTTCTATCGCTTGACAACTATCAGACAAAGTGTTCTTCTGTCAAGCATAAATTTTCTTTGCTCCCTTTCTTTTTTTCCTCTTCTATACTTAGTCGCATTTTTATGATAGCGAATTTCCAAGTCGCGGACCCACAAATTGTATATCCATCTATATCTTGACATCACGACTCTGACCGACTGCTTTCATTTCCTTAGCCAATTTTATGGCTGCAGGTTCTCAGGTAGGCATTATCGAACTCTCATTCCCCGTATTCGGAGTATACATCTTGCATCCAAAACATGGGTGATCTACAATTCCATCACAAACTCCCAGGTTCAAAAAAGTACCAAAGCATGTTTCACTCCCCTCCAACCCCGCCACCTTCGCCCCTTCCCAATGCACATTAATTATGATTTTACTAGTGACAACTCACCACATATGTTCGAAAAGATTGGCATTAATAAGCGGAAAGCTCGAGGACATCTCCCATTAAAATGCATTAATGGGAAAATATTATGGAATCTAATTAGTTTCTTTATGTCAATATTGAATTCGCAAAAAAATGTTGGTTATTTTAGTTTTTTTAAGGCGTCATCATAGCAAGAATGCAATATTGTGCTGGCCCACTGTCATATACAAAGGTGTTGACATGATGCCCCTCTTTAGTATTGTGCATATATTATAAGTTTTCATATTTGAGAGCATGATTGCATATGAAAATGTTGCTACACCCTTCCAATTTGAACATAGTTTGCATTTGGGCCACAAAGAACACTAATAAAATAAAATAATATGAAAATTGTTTAAGTAAATATAACAAATTATCTTCTAACTTGAACCTTATTTTGTCAAGATCCAGGTATATTACATAGCTCACAATGTTTTCCCCACTTTTCCATACTTTCTCGATTTCCCTTCCATCTTCGCACACTTTCCCAGTGCAAATTGATTATGCTTTTATTAGCTTTGAAAACATTGGCATTAAAAGACGAAAAGGCTAAGGACATCTCCCATTAAAACAAATTGAACCAAGATTTACCAGAGATTATATTATGATGTTGCAACATCCATTTTAAATACAATGAGGAAAAAGGAACGTTCTCATCACCTTATGGCTTCAACTCGACAACATTTTTGTGGAGATACCCTGAATATTTGCAGGTGCGAGGACAAGAGTTTTCAGTGGTCCATAGCTTATGAATACTACTCGTCCACTTCTGCCCAGAAGAAAGTTATCTTGACATCTGAAATTACAGCGACAGATTGTGTCCCCGATTTTTTTCACTTTAAGGACTTGGTCACGTGTTGCGCCAAGAACTATATTCCGAACCAGCAGATTATCCAGATGGGAAACCATTCCCAAGTCTCGCTATTGCCTCAAGTATTTCAAAATATGTTAACACTTCGTGACCCAATGCCTACTTTCAAGGGAGAGAATGGTAGACAGTTCTTAAAGAAGCATGGTAATGAATTGGACCTCTTTCTGAAGTTCTTACAAGACCCAGCGCTCGCTCCCCAAGACATAAACATATTACAATTTAGTTCATTTAAAAACATTTTTCGGCAAATTGCATGGATTTTCATGACGATAACGAGACAAGAAAGTGCAAAAGACATCTCTCAAATGATTTTGTATATTTTATATTTTATGGTCAAGGAACAAGCCATCTTCCATTGATGCAAGTTGATTTCCATTGAAATCTCTTCCCAGTTATTGCAATACAGAAGGCAAAAGAAATTATTTATGTCATCTTATTTAATTTTCGTCATGGCGAATTTCTATCCATTTCCTAGACTATCTATGTATAAGAATATGAACTATGAATTTAACCCAGTAACATTCTCGTTCCAGATATTATGGAGACACGATGCTTGCCAACATTTTTATAAAGTCTTCAGTGATTTTGTTTCAATTTTTAAAGCATTGATATTTGGAAATTATTTTCCCCGGTTGTCTGTCCAGATGACGATATTTTTAGATAGGAAGGGCACACTAGAAGAAATGGAGAACTATAATGTTATAAGTATTTTTGGGTCTAAACAAAATCCTTTCTTCCTTCCATGTCACATATATGGTACAATGTTTTTTGCTAGAATAGCAAGGCAGTACATCTACTAGTTGCATTTTTTCCATGGAAAAAAAAGGTCAATTCATCTCTCTGCCTTGGAAATTTGGGGATTTCATGGTTAGGAACCACTTCAATAGTTCTTTCACTGACACTATCATGAATGAACTTGGTCTAGTACCAATTATTAGCACAAGTAGAACCAAAAGGGCCCGGGTGAAAAAAGTGCCCAATCCATGACCACCACACCCAAGACCACAACATCTCGTAGCAGTAATCCAATGACCTACCCAAGTAAAAAAGTCACACACATTTCTTCAGGAAGAGGAGGAGATAATAACCCTCCCTCCGACAAAATTGAAAGTTGTCAAAAACTTCTGCAAGCAAAAGACGGAAAATAATAGTTCAAGAACAGGAGGGACCAAGGGGAGAAATTGATATCCACGATCTCTCCCTCGAAGATATGGAACTAGAAATTGACATTGACAAAATGTTCCCTGGCGACAACCACCTAGAGAGCACTGCTCTGCATAATCCTGGGATGGAAATAATTGGCATAGATACATTGGATGAAGAAGATTCTTTTGCATTTCAGAGCGTTGTTTTTTATAGCGAATCCAAAAAATTGATTATTGAAAAGAGAGATGTAAAGAATAAGAAAGGGAAATCTCGTTCAGAGATCAACCTATGCAATATGCTCCCTTCCCATATATCCCAGATACACTAAGCAACTAAAGATGCTCTAGACAACTCTATTAGAAACCTTGAAACGAAAAACGTCATGTTAAAGGAGCGAATCAAAGAATTGGAGGCAACTTTAATGTCTCTTCCACTGTTTTCTACTCCTTTGGCAATGGTCGAGTCCACCGCACTTGTGCCAAAGTTAAAAGAATCAACAAGCCTTCTCACATCGCCCCGAGGCTATGTGGAAAAGAATATAAATAGAAGAATGGAATTAATAATAGAAGCTTGGGAGATGTTAAAGAATATGGTCTCTTTTGGAACAAGAGCACACGCTTTTCATGAGTATCTGCAAGCAGATCTCAAGAATGAGAAAGGTTTCTACCTCGATGCAGTTTTACCATTTGGTGTTAAAGTTACCGGTCTAACAGAATTCAGAATAAGAAAGGAGGATCTAACTTCCCTAGATCGAATAGACCAGCTAAATGCATGCTGGAAAGAAAAGGTAAGTACCTAAATTGTATCGTTCAAGAATGTAGCCAGACCATATCTAGAAGAGAAAAACTATTCAAGAAGCTAATTGATATAGATCTAGCTGCTAGCACCAATGAAGTCTAGGACCTAAAATTGATATTCAACTCATTTTTTTAACCAAGCAATCATTTGATGATCAAGTCCATATCTATAAAAGACTGCCATTTGAAAATTTCTATGGCATTCTTGAATATGGTCAAAATGGCATGAAAACCTGGCTAGTCGGTTATGCGATTAAAAACCAAGATATTCAAGAAGCATTGAACAACTTGTCTATTGATATAATGGATTTGGAAAGTGAATTATTCAATATAAAAAAACGACATGAAATCAACGTGGCACCCATGAGGAGCTACATCGAAGAATGGTTCAAAAAGGTTGTCGACCGGATTACCAGTGAAGGTCAAAGCAAAGGAAAGCCATAGAAGGACATCAACAAGCAAATGAAAAGGTATGAGACACCATCATAGTAAGTTGATACTAATTACATTCTTCTGTCTTCATCCACTTACTCTAACAAAGATTTAACCGAGATCTGACAATTTTCTCGTTCTTCTTGCCAGGTTTTGTTGTTTTCCATCGCTGACTTTCTTCTTTCTACAAACTTCATTATTGTACATCTTTTCTTTGTAGTCTACGACAGTCCCAATCTGAGTCATTCTAGAAAAAAAAAATTATTTCACAAAATATATACTGAACTATATATTTTTTTACAAATTTGAAGACAGTTATTTTTGGGAAATATTCTCAAATATATTTTGTGACCCAATTTATCTGAATATAAATATTTGAGGTTATTCTATGGTGATCTTCAATGTTTGGTGTTGTTATTTGAAATTTATATTTCTTCTTAAAATTAACTCATTTCCATGTACATGTTCCTGTTCTATATTGTGCATATATTGCAGCTTCCTATATTTTAGAATATTCTTCGATATACAAATGTAAAGTCATATATTTTTTTCTCTATTACTTGTAGATTTGAGCGAAAATTGCGATCCCAAAACACCATTCAAATTCAAACATGGTTTACATTTGGACCACAAATAATCTATTAAGATACATTAATATGAATACATTTTAAATAAACATAAACAAAATCCCTTTAAACTTGAACCTGACTTTCTCGGGCTCCTGGATTGCCCGTGGGTTTACCGGTTAGCTCACTGCCAAATCCTCATTTCCATCTATATCTTTACATCAGGAGCTCGATCGACCACTGTCCCTTTCAACACTTATCCAATTATCTCACCACAACATCCCAACTTAGCACTATCGAATTCTTATACCACGTGTTCCGTGATATACATCTTTCACCCAACACTTCTGTCATATACATTTTGCACCCAACAATTCTATGATACACATTTTGCAGACAACACTTCCATCATTTTCATTTAGCCCCGGACCACTGGAACTCACAAGCATCACTATACCCAGGTTCACAACTTTCAGAAAAACAACTAAGTAACGAGAAAGATAAAGTACAGGGAAAAGAGAAACGAGAATTTGGTTAAGTATAGAAGACGAAAAAGAAGGGTTAATATTGTCAATTAAGGTTGGTTGTCATTGATTTCAACCCTTGAAGAAAGCCTCGTAGCACAAAGGTTTGGGTAATGGACCCAATATTGTTTGATTTAAATACAACTCATTATTGTTTTGTCATGGTTGATAAGAAGTAAATATGGATGAACTCCGAAGTGGTCCCCTTATGGTGAAATCCCTCACGGGGAGATGCTTTGTGGAGTAAGAGAACCCATGATTAATTGTGGAATAATGAGACGAAGGATAGTGAATTTGTCAAGGAAACTATCCTTGATGGATATTTCTTGTCATTCCATTTCCGGTGGTATGTGTAATGTCACATAACTCCTCACGGTTAGAGAGTTATGGACATGAGAAGTTGGAGACCCCAGGTTTGGGTAATGGACCCAAGTTTGTTTGATGGGTAACGGTATGAGTTATGATATATTTT
>JZKD02S1922928.1:532669-548172 GCA_000966675.3 Picea glauca
ATTCTTCATTAAATTTAGTATGATTCATAAAAAAAATTTAAGGGATTTTTGTGTATTCTTTAAGAGCTTTTATGGATTACAACTAGTTTTCATTGAAATTTTTTGTTCTAATTAATTGTAAATTGGATTGTGATTATGTAGTTGGTATGTGGTGATGCTAAATTGAACATCGTTCTCTTTGAGTTTGATCATGATATAGTCTGCGATAAGTCACAAATACGAGGTTCTTCCCAATTTATTTGTTAAAATGAATAGTTTTAATTGCTTTCTTATTTTTTTAACATTAGACAAATTTACTTGTAACTTGTGTTTGCAAAGTGCCTACAATATTTGTTGAACAAGATGAAGGTGTTGATCTATTATCTTGTTTTCAACCAGTGGTGTGCCATATTAATTTATGTATTTCACAGGCATGTGCAATTAGTTCCTCTACTTCTTGCTTCATAGTGTATGCCTCATGCATAATGTAGCTACTGTATTTTATTTAAGTTTGTTTCTTCATAGTTTATGCCTCATGCATAATGCAACTACTATGTTTTATTGAAGTATGTTGTGGTATTGGTGTAATGTTTGATCAAAACACTTTTCTCAAAGTTCTCTTATTTGTATGAACAAGATAGACAAATCTTACAACTTTTCAGTTTAAAAAATTGTATATAATATGGACTTTTAGTTTCATCATTTCTTTGCTTCCTTTATAGAAAGTATGTTCATTAATTTATACAAAATAATTGATAGTGGGTATATTCAGAAGATTTTGGTCTATTAAGTATTTTATGTATTTCGCAGACATATGCAATTAGTTTATTTGTTTGTTGTTTCATAGTGTGTGTCTCATGCATAATGAAACTACTATGTTTTGTTGAAGTTTGTTGTAGTATTGGTGTAATGTTTGATCAAAGCACTTTGAGTGAAGTTTTCTTATTTGTATGAACAAGATAGACAAGTTTTTCAACTTTTCCGTGTAAAAGGTTGTATATGATATGGACTTTTAGTTTCATCCTTTTCGTGTTTCCTTTATGTAGTAGCAAGTTTGTTCAGTAATTTATACAAAGTTACTGGTAATGGTTATTTTTGGAAGATTTTGGTGTATTCAATCATTTATACAAAATTAATGATAACAATTTTTTTAAGAAGATTTTGGTTTTGTATTGGCTTTATAAGTACATTTTAGTATTGCTTCCTTTATGAAGTAACAAGTCTCTTCAATAATTTATACGAAATTATTCATAATGGTTATTTTTGGAAGATTTTGGTCTATTCAATAATTTACACAAAATTAACGATAACGAGTATTTAAGAAGATTTCAGTTTGGTATTGGCTTTAACACTACATTTTAGTAACAAATCTATTAAGTAATTTATAGAGAATCAATTATAATGAGTAGTTTTAAAAGATTTTGGTTTGGTTTTGGTTTTATGGTTACATTTTAATTGTACGGATTCTAGAAAATTAATGATAATGGGTAATTTTAAAAGATTTTGGTTTGGTTTTGATTTTGATTTTAAGATACATTAGATTTTTGTGTGTGATAATGAATGTAAATAGTAATTATATCAACTAAACTCTCGATATATTCATATACAATTTGTGAATATCAATGACTCTAAGTTCTCTTATTTGTATGAACAAGATAGACAAGTCTTGCAACTTTTCAGTGTAAGAAACAGTATATAATATGAACTTTTAGTTTCATTATTTTTCTGCTTGCTTTTTGTAGTAGCAAGTTTGTTTAGTAATTTATACAAAATTATTGGTAGTGGGTATTTTTGGAATATTTTGGTCTATTTAGTAATTTATACAAAATTAATGATAACGTGTTTTTCAAAGAGATTTTGGTTTGGTTTTGGTTATAACAATACATTTTAGTGTTGGACGTGAGGGTGGTATACATGTGCAGAAGATATATGTCTGTGTGGAGTGTGTAGATATGGTCATAGCAAAAAGATCCCCACATAAAATATTAAAATTGAAATTATGGCCATTCATCAACACTATTTTTTAACTTAAACATATGCATAAAATCATTTTGTTCACTTTATAAACTCATTTTTTTATAATAAACATTATTACTTCAAACAATTTCAACTAAGTATGGATACTTAGTGATGGAATCTTAGCAAATCAACCTTCCATAAATGACTGAATTATCATGCAACGTGCCATAAATGACTTGGTTATCATGCAAATTGCATCGCTTGTCAGAATATTTTCTATGAAACTATTGGAAGTGTGGAGTAGTAGAACTATGGGAGGATGAGTGATATGAATTATTCACAAAAGGGTTCAAAATAGATCAACTTAAACAAATGCATAAAAGCATTTTGTTTAGTTTATATACTTATTTTTTATAATAAACATTGTTACTTAAAATAAATTCAACCATGTATGGCGAGCTAGTGGTCATAAATCTCAGCAAATCAACTTGTCACAAATGACTCAATTATCATAAAAATTACATAGTTTGTCAAAATAATGATTACCAGTTTTAAGAATATTTCGGTTTGGTTTTGACATTAAGAGTGCATTTTAGTGGTCCTCGAGGTGTAGGACAGTCGGTGAGGGAGTGTGTTATTAAGGCACTCTATGATATTAAAAGTCACTGGTTTGAAACCCGTGGGGACAAAAAATCCAACCATGTTAAGGGTTGGTGTGGCTCAGGCCAGGTGCAATCCCCAGGTGATTTTGATGGCTTAGATGCCCCTGAGTTGCGGATTCTCAGCCACAGGCTAGTCCCACAGGTCACAGACAAACTAGCAAACAAACAAAAAAGAGTGCATTTTAGTGTTGGTTATGCGTAGGACATACCTATGCTGATGGAGGTGTAGAATATATATATTTTTGCGGAGTGTGTAGATATCATTATAGAAAAGGCTCTACATTATGTGAAAAATGTTTAAGTAAAATACCAAAATCAAAATTATGACCATTAATCAACAATATTTTTTAAGTTAAACATATGCATAAAAGGATTTTCTTCAATTTATATACTTTTTTTTAATATATGTATATACTTAAAATAATTGAGATATCTAAAACGTTAAAAGAGTTTGGCATTGATGTTTGTTGATTATCAACAAAAGAAAATTGTTTTATGTAACTATTTTATGTGTGTAAAATACATATTAATATTTAAAAAATTATATTAATTTGTTTTTGAATGTAAGAAAAAATTGCATATTTTTGCATATGAATATAATTTTTATTAATATAATCTTAAAATATTAACATATAATTATATTAATAATAACATTTTCCCCTAATACACTCTCATCCAGGACTCTTGTACTGAAGTGTACTCCAACTTTCGCAATGGATTTGAGGGTGAACTCGCTATTACTTTAAGTTCTCTTATTTGTATGAACACGATAGATATGTCTTGCAACTTTTCACTGTAAAAAATAGCATATCATGATATGGACTTTTAGTTTCATCATCTCGTTGCTTCCTTTATGCAATAATAAGTTTGTTTAGTAATTTATACAAAATTATTGATACTGGGTATTTTTGGAAGATTTTGGTCTATTCAATAATCTATACAGAATTAATGATAACGGGTTTTTTTAAATATTTTGGTTTGGTTTTTGTTTTAACAATATATTTTAGAGTTGGTTGTGTGCAAGGGATATATCTATGTGGAGTGCAGAGGTGCATAAGATATATATGTGCATATGGTCATAGAAGAATGCTTTGCATAACATGAAAAATGGTTAAGTAAAATATTAAAATTAAAAATATGACTATTAATCAACAATATTTTTTAAGTTAAACATATACATAAAAACATTTTGTTCACTTTATATATCTATTTTTAATAATAAACATTGTTACTTAAAATAAATTAAACTAAGTATGGAGAGTTAGTGGTAGAAACCTAGAAAATCAATGTGTCATACTTGACTTGGTTATCATGACAATTACATCGCTTGTCCGAGTTTATGCAATGAACTATTGGAAGTGCGAAGTTGTGGAAGTGCAGAAGGATGAGTGATATAAATTCTTCACACAAGGGTTCAAAATAGACCAACTTAAACATATGCATAAAAACATTTAGTTTACTTTATACACTTATTTTTATAATAAACATTGTTACTTAAAATAAATTCAAGTATGGAAAGTTAGTGGTGGAATATTAGCAAATCAATGTGTCATAAATGACTTAGTTATCGCCCAATTTACATCGCTTGTCAAAATAATGATAACCATTTTTAATAACATTTTGGTCTGGTTTTGGCTTTAACAATACATTTTAGTGTTGACTATGTGGAGAATATACCTATGTGGAGTGTGGAGGTGTGGAAGATATATATATATATATATATATGCATAGTGCTTTTATATTTTCATAGCAAAAGGCTCTGCACAATGTGAAAAATACTTAGGTAAAATATTAAAATTAAAATTATGATTATTAATCAACAATATTTTTTAAGTTAAACATATGCATAAACCGCAATACTAAAGAAAATAATCTGATTCCCTTAAGGGACTGGAATTCCTACCTTAAAAGTCCTTACGAGTTCCCTAATGCCATGGAAACCATTCCTATTATCCCTACATAGGATGAAGTTTTTTCTTTAGATGACATAGAGTTCGGGGTTAAGTAGCTTGCAAATGGGAAAGCTAAGGACATTGAAGGCTACCAAGCTAAAATTTTTAAAATTAGAGGCCCTATCCTTATCCCTCACATACACAACATCTTTAATTTAGTAGTCAAGTAGAGCTTCCCTAAACCCTAGACGCAAAGCCTCATTTTTCCTATTTTTAAAAATGGGGATAGAAACATTCCCTCTAATTATAGGACCATTATGGTTAGCTAGATTTCAGCCAAGCTTTATGGAATTATTTTGGAAAAGAAGATTATCCTTTGGCTAGAAATTCATGGGAAAAGATCTAAGGGCCATGCCTATTTTATGAGATATCATTCAACTGTGGACCATCTTGTTACCTTTAGGATCATTGCAGAGGAGCTATGCAATACTAAAACCAATCTTTTTTGTTGTTTTGTTGACTTTAGAAAATATTTTGACATGGTTCCTAGAAAAAACCTTTGGAATAGGTTGGAAGAGATAAAAGTGTCTCTCAAGTTGTGGGCTGCTACAAAAAGGATGTATGAGAACATTATTTCTAATTTTGAAAACATTGAGGGTTGGTCGAAAGAGATTAACTGAAATATTGGAGTCAAACAAGGTTGTTCCTTGTCCTCTACCCTTTTTGGCATATACATTGACAAGTTAGAAGATTGTTTGGAAAAGGTTGGTTGTGTCATCCCTGCTCTCACTGATATAGGCATCAATATTCTTCTTTATGCCAATGATATCATTCTTATTTCAAGGAGTCCCCATGATCTTGAAAACCAACTAAGAATCCTCAAGGATTCTTGCTCCAATATGGGTACGTCTATTAATACTGATATGTTATTATTAAATCCAATAAGATCACTTATTATACCTTTGTATATGATAAAAACAACTTGGAGGAAGTGACTTCATACAAATATCTTGGAATTGATATTCACCACAAGCTCAACTGGAATTATAGAATTGAGAAAAGGATTATTGGGGGGATGAACAACTTATTATGGGCTTGAAAACAATTGTAAATCAGTCGATCTTTGGTTTTGGGATAAGAAGAAACTCCTCTTTGAGACTCTTGTTAAACCTATTATTCTATATGGATGTGAAGTATAGGGATGTAGTATCTCTCATGAATCTTGGACAAAGATAGAGAAAGTACAAAAGAATTTTATAACCTATAATCTCAAAATTAAAGGAAATACACCCTATCCCATCCTCCTATTAGAAACAAGCCTCTCCCCCATTGAAAGCATGGCTATGACTAGATACATAATGTATAAGAACAAGTTAAACAATATGGAAGACAAGAGGCTTCCTAAAATTGCTTCAAAATTGAGTCGTAACCACCATCGACTTAAGCGAGGATGGCATAAGGATACTCGTTCTTGGATAAACTATTGGGGAATCATGGAAGACACCATTTTGCATAATAAAGATACTATTAAAAATATCATCAAATCATAATTTAAGGAGAAGATGTGGTGTGATAAAGAGTTAGAGGAAAAAATAAAATTAAGCTATTATAAGGATGTAATCAACCCTAATCTAGAAGATCAAAACTATCTATTTGTTTTGACAAGTGTAAAGAAAAAAATGAACATTGCTAAGATAAGAACAAATTCTCACGAGCTCCATAGTGAAGCTAGGTGTTGGAGAATTCCTAAAACACCATGGGATGAAAGAGTGTGTCACCTTTGTGACATTGTTGGGACACAGGGGCAGACCCAGGGTTCAACTATAACAATGCACCAACAAGCCCTAACTACTGGCCCTTTTGGCAACACCTGCAGAGTAGATGCAGTCTCACCCGAAGTAGCAATAGGGGGGTTGCAGGACACAGGTGTCTACAACCATAGGAAATGCAAGTGGATCCAAAATAACAACACACAGAGATCTAGTTATGCTTTATCAAACTCAAGCCTACTTCCCAAGTTATTTCTTGAATCTAACACAATAACACAACAATGGAATAACATAAGAAAAGAACATAGCAACAATCTATAGAGACAACAACATTTATGTGGTGCATCATCTCCCTAGGGCTACATCCATAGAACTACGTTATATTAAGATGAAATCATACAACTATATCTACGCACTTAGCTTGGAGATCTCTCTCTCCTTCTCTTTTTCTCTCCCCTCCCTACGCACCCAACTACATGGTTGATCTTCGCACAGAGTTGAAGATCTTACAATACTAGAGTGCTCTCACTCATAACACTTCTCTCTCACACAACAATAATCACTCAATATCACAACACAACTCTAGCCAACAACGAACCCCTCTTCTCTCATTTAGGTCCTTAATTATACCTTACAATGATTCTCAGATAACCTTAGGCCTAAACCTAGGAGTCAAAACCCTAAATGCCAAAATGTTAGGTGTCTAAAACCCTAGGTCCACTTTGACCCATGTTTTCAGGGCTTCATTATCCTGTCTTTCCATCTTTCCCGTGAGGTGCTCCAAAGTATCCATCGGTGGATTTTTTCGTTTGTTGAGTTGTCCACGATCCATATTCCTTGTTGATCTATATTCCTCGATATTCTCTTCCAATGACTCGTTTTCCCTTACTCATCTCCTTCTTTTCTGCTTCTTTGACCACTTTGACCCATTCTCAGTCAATGTGCCTTCCGCGCAGTTTGTACTTTGCCTTTTCTCTTCCTTTTTCTTCGCTTTCTTATGTAATCCATAACCAAGGGCCAACAAGCCCCCAACACTCACCCGTGACTCGTCTCAAGTCATTGCAAGACTGGACCATCTATTTTACTTCGACTTCAGACTGCACGGAGCAACCCGTGCTTTCTTCTCTATCCCTCCCCATTGTGTGCAGACTGTCTTTTATGTGTATGATACTCAGTTTCAACTACACCTGGTACCTAGAACCTTCTTCTTATGTTTTTATGAAGAGTTGCGAGGCATTTGGTTGTCATAGTACAATTTCAACCGGATCCCATTTACCAACCCTTCTTTCTATTCTTCATTCATAGTCTTCAACTACGCAACTCCCCCTTCTGTAACATAGGCAACCTCATATGGCCCCAACCAATGTGTCCTGAACTTCCTTAGATGCTTCATGAACTTTCTATCATATACCAGTACTAGATCTCCTTGCTTAAATGCTTTCTTCTTGATGTGTCTGTCATGGTAATCCTTTTTGCGTTCCTTCTGTACATGCTGATGGAATCCTGCAATAAATCTGTCTTCCTCTAGTTCTACCAACTATGCAAGCCTGTTTTGAATGGCACCAATGTCATCCATATCTATAAATGTTGCAATTCGTAAGCTAGGAACCAAATATTCCATAGGTACAACTGCTTCTAGACCATAGAACAACTTAAAGGGAGTCTGCATTGTCATATTCTTACAAGTAGTTCTATAGGCCCATAACACTGTTGGTACTCTCAAATCCCAATCATCTATGTTCACACTGCAAATCTTCGTCAGCGTTGTCTCCAAGATCTTATTGAAAACTTTGACTATACCATTCGCCTGTGGATGGTAAGGTGTTCTCTTCTGATGATGAACTGCAAATTCTTGATTCAGGGCTTCAATAGTCTTATTAATAGAATGTGTACCTTGATCTCTCATAAGGGTCTCTGGGCATCCAAATCGGGTTATGATATCATCAAATATGAACTGCGTAGTTGTAGTTGCACTACAGTCCTTAACTGCACTTGCTTCTACCCATCTGGTCAAATACTTAGTCCCAGTGATTATGTATCGAGCTCATGTGCGTTTTTCTGGTGGGTTGATAGGTCCCATGAAATCAATGGCCCATTTCTCAAATTCCTGTCAGGTTAGCTGAGGTGCTAAAGGCATCTCATTCATTCTAGAGGGTTTCCCAACTCTTTGGAATACATCATAGTATCTGTAGTATTCCTTAGCGTCTTTGTGTAAAGTGGGCCACCAGAGGCCATCTCTAAGAACCTTATGCATTGTTGCTTTTCCTACATAATGTCCTCCTGCGATGCCTTCATGTGCTTCTTCTAGAATCAGTGGTATTTTTTATTCCATAACACATCTCCTCAAGATCTCATTGGGTTCAATCTTATATAGTTGTCCAACAATAAGTGAAAAATCTGCAGCATGAACTACCAATTGTTTATTCTGAATGATTGTATATTCATGACGTGCCATTCCTGTAGAAAGGAACTGGACTATCTTGGAGAAGTGATCATCAACCTTTCTGGTGGCCAGAAAATGTGCATCTGGTAGTGTATCCTCCAAACTGGTAGGTTCCTCTCCATGTTCTAACCTAGACAAGTGGTCAGGTCCCTTATTCATTCTCCCTGACTTGACCACAATCTCAAAATCATATTCCTGGAATAACAGTATCCATATGCATATTCTTCCCCCCAACACTGGCTTGTTGACTAGGTATTTCAACACAGAGTGATTAGTGAAAATCTTAAAATGTCCTCCCAACAAGTAGTGGTGAAACTTCTATAGCACATACACCATGGCTAAACCTTCTCTCTCAGTGGTAGTGTAATTTATCTCAGCTGTTGAGAGCTTCCTGCTAGCAAAGGCTAACGGGTGGTCTATATCTCCTACTCCTGGTTGTGCTAACACTACTCCTAATGAAATAGATGATGCATATACGTGCACATGGAATTCCTTACTCCAATCTAGGAAAACCATAATAGGCGCAGTGACCATTTTTTGTTTTAGTGTGTTGAAGCTCTGCTGACATTCCTCTGACCATTGAAACTAACAATCTTTCTTTAAAATATTCTCCATGGGTGTTGTTATTGTGCGTATCCCTTGATGAACGTTTTGTAGTATCCAATATGTCCCAATGCAGTGCGCAACTATCTAACCGAAGTAGGAAGAGGTAGATCAACAATGATGGAAATCTTGGAAGGATCTACCAGTAGCCCCTGCTTACACACAATATGGCCTAGAAGCACTCCAAAGGGTGAAAAGAAGATACACTTCTTCAGGTTTAGAGAAATATTACATTGCGTGCACTTATCCAACATTATTCTTAAACATTCAATATAATTTTTCAATAAGATAAAAATAGTCCAATCATCAAAATATGCTTCCAAAAATTTATGTAAAAATTCCTTGAATTCTTCGACCACCACCCTAGAAAAGATGGCTGGTGCATTCTTCAATCCAAAAGGAATCATTGTGTACTGGTAGGATCCCCATTCTGTTGCAAATGTGATCTTATGGCGATCTTCCTTGGAAATCTTGATTAGGTGATAACCTGAAAATTCATCTGTGAAGGAGTAGACTTCTTGTCCTCCTACATTATCTAACACTTCATTAGTAAATGGTGTAGGGAATGGATCATGTAACCATGCATCATTCAGCTTCCTCAAGTCTACACAGATTCTGATATCTCCTATTTTCTTATCTTGGACCACCATAGGGCTAATCCATTCTGACTCTTCAACAGGTTCTATGATTCTTGCTTCCAGCATTATGTCCAATTCAATATTGACTTTCTTCTTATACTTGGGATTCAATCTGTATGGTCTCTTCTTGATTGGCCTTGCATCTGGTTTCAAGGGGATCTTCATTTCTTCAATGGGCCCTTTAATGCCCTTCATGTCGGTAAACCTGGTTGGAAATAAGTCATGATATTCATGCAATAGTTATGTGATCTTGTCAATAGTGGCATCATCCCAATAATCTCCAACGTTTGTGAGCTTAGGTGCTTTCTTTGTTCTAATATTAAATTTCTTGATTTTGATTGGTTTTCCAATAAACGGTAGTTCAACTCATGGTCCTTCTATATCTCTCTGTCCTTTTGTTTCTGTGATGTTCACATTCCTAGGATCATCGTCTTCATCAACATTGATATTGTAACAACCTTGCTATTTCTGAAGAGGTGCAGTCCATTCATCCTCTTCTTGATTGACATGGAGGTTAGGTGCCTCCTCAAATACTTTATGTCTTACAACTTGTAAAGCCTGATCTACTGTAGGGGTACTTACTTTCAAATAAAAATGTAGCTACAAAGTTCTAAGTCATACTATACCAATCTGCAATGGTGAGGCGTGGTTCTTCTTGAAGATACCAATTGATAGGGGTTGTGTCCAAAGTGTTAATGAATTTATGCACCCACTAATATTGAGGAATGCTTCTCCATGCTTCCTCGCAACTTCGCACATGGTCCCTCAAACAGCTTTGACCCATGTATCAAACTTCACACCTTTCGACCTGGTATGAAAAGCATATTGTCATCAATGTGTGACATTTCACCAACTCCGCGATGTTCTTCTTGTGCGTTCCCCACCATCTTGATGGTGTTGCTTTAAAGGCCTCATCGAGTGCCAACAACCTTTGTTGTACTAGTGAAATTTCTTCAAATTCCAACAAGAAATTTTCTAAATGATTTAAACCGTCAAATGTGGGCAAACTACTTACTTCTGTGCCAATCCAGCAAACTTCCCTGGTCAATCTAGCACACCTTCATGCATAAACTTCATACATTTTGTTCTGTCAATTATCTAGTTCTTCTTTCGAATTTGATGAGCATCCATTGTCACTTCGCCAGCTTAAATTCCTATCTGATGTAGGATTAATGTAATCTTGTTGTCTTTCTGTCAATTTATATATATATTCTAGCCCATATGCACGGTCTTCTTCCTTGATGGTCTTTGTGTATCTATGACCTTTGTCAGGATCCAGAGGTGCAATGACCCTAAGGCCATCACCTTCAAATTTCATTCTTCTTTTCTTTAAGTCAATGACAGTGGAATTGTTGAAATCCCAATCAATTCCTAACAGCACGGGATAAGGACAACTATCGTCAACTATATCAATCACGTCGAAGCCTGCAAACATCCTTACCCCATCGATGTCCACAGGGACATGCTCCAGTATTTCAAAGGGGCTTATTGCCTACTAATTAGACATCCTAAGCCTAATAGGGGGGTAAATAAAATTAGGTTTTCCCATGAGTGACCAGGTCTGCTTCATCATAACATTGACTTCTGATCCTAAGTCGAGGACCACATAATCTATATTATAATCTCCAATTTGAGCATTAAGGTGTAGTTCCTTGTTTGTCCTTCTCTTTCTCGATACTTGATGTACTTCTTTATTTAGCAGAGGATATATCCTGCCTATCTCATACTGTCTGATCAAATTTTGTAGTTCTTGTATAACTCTTTCATCCTTAATCAAATTAGTGCAAGAACATAAGAATTCCTTAATCTTTCTTACCTATTTTCCTTCTCTGAGTGAAGCATACTAATCAAATGCCAGAGGAATTCCACATTCTCTCACTTCTGGTTGTGTCTTTTATGAAGAATCCTTATCTTTTCCAAATTCTTTTCTTTCCTCTTCAAATGTTTGCTTTTCTTTCCTTGGATCAAACACTTGTGTCTTCTCCGCAGCTTTTCTAACCCTTGATTCTTATGAAGTCTTTCCTGGGGTCACTTCGTCTTTTCCTGTAACAATTCCTCCTCTAGTTATAACAGCACCTCCGTAAGGTTCTACTGAGATTAGTTGTACTTGTTGGTTTCCTCCTCGTTTCTCTTGGATTCTAGCTAACAGCACGGGGCAATCTTCAATAACATGTTCAAATGATTTGCAGTAGCTACAAGTGGTACAAGGGTTATGATAGTCCCTTTCCAAGTGTCCTGGTTGTGTGCAGTTATAACAAATGATCTAATATTGACCTCGACCCATGCCTCCTCCTCATCCTCTTCCTCTGAATCCACCGCGAGGGTTGAAGTTTCCTCTTCCCGGGGAATTAAAATGTGTATTATTTCCCTCATGTTGTATCTCTCCTTGAATCCTATATGTATCTCTTGACCTTTCATGCAAGAGGTCATGAGACCTACATTCCTTCTCATCATGCCCCACAGATTACAAAATTTGTAGTAAATATTGGTAGGTGTATGGACATATTTTTGCATGTAATAACATTCACCAGGGTGATGTCTATTTCTACATGCCTCGCACCAGGGCAGAGTAACCTGCTTCAAAGGGATCAGAGCTCTAGAAGCCAAATATTCATGAAATAGGGGACAATGCTCCTTATCATGGCCTTATGATTTGAATCTGATACACTAGATGTCTACTCTTTTATCTTTTCCCTTGTCTTTCTTCATATCTTTGACCTGCAGAGATAAGCTAGTTAGCTTACTCAAAATTTGATGCATATCTGAGTTGGATTCTTCCATAGGGGATGATTCTAGTTTCATGGCGATCTCCAATGCCTCAGCCTGCGAAGCAACCTTCTACTGCATCCAAGGAACTCTGATGTGTGGTAGTAGGGAAACAATGAACCATTCCTTGTTCTGCTCGTTTAGGATCTGAAAACTTAAGCGACCAGTCAAGGTCTTAAACCTCTTATCAAACTCCCAAACAGGTTCAACTACTCTCTGCTTGATTTCTTTAAGTTTTGTAATGCATTGTGACTCTAACTTGGGTTTCTTGAATTATGCACTCAACGCAATCTTGATCTCGTTCAACGGTTTAGGCTGTGCAACCCCTTTAACAAAATTCATGTACCATCTCAATCCACAGTCTCTCAAGGTAGTACTAAACTGAGCTCTCTTAACTGCTTCATCATTGAATTGCTTAATACTCCATACAGCTTCACATAAAAACCAGTGTTGATCAGGATCTTCAGATCCATCTCCTCTAAAGATAAGTAGTCTCATTTCATCCGCCATAGATCTTCCTAGGTTTCTTGACTGAGTATGTACTGAACTGTTGTTAACAGTGCTCTGAGTGCTCTGATAGCTCTGGCTACTCTGGTTACTTAACCCTACTAAAATAAATAGGAGGAGTAATAGTACTTACTTCAACAGTCTGTGCAGTTCCTGAAGTTTTTAATTCTTCTCGGCGAGGTTCTTCAGTCTTTCCCTCCTCTTCCCTAGCAGACTATAAAGGTTCCTCGTTCAACAACTCCTCTTCTTCTCCACTGTAGAACCCTTCATCATGTGCTAGTGGTTCGTGGTTCAGCTCAAACAAGTTCACCAAAGGAACCTCTTTGAAGGTTCTCCCACTGTGTGTATATCCAACCTCTGTGTCGTTTTCGTTGTCTGAATTTTTGAACATTAGTTTTTCAATCCAACCAATTACTGTATCTTCAAGATGTTCTTCTCATGTAATAGCATCTTGATCTTTAACTTCAAAAAGTGTAAAAATTTTCCTCTAGGTCCCTTCAAGAAATATCTTTATGCTTGGTTGTATGACTCTACTCTGTCAATAGAAAACTCAGTGATGTACCCTCCAATGGTGCTATCAAACTAGTGATCTATTGTTCTTGACACGACATTATCAACTCTCTTGACCTTCTTGATCAGCACTGACGTCCAAACCACAGGTGGTATAGATCTGATCTCAAACTGGGTATCTGCTAATCTGGCTAACCACTCGTATAGCTCCTTATGAATTCCTCCAAAGAAAATATTGTGTATATCGGTAAAGATATATCTTCCCAACCAGTCTTCCGTAATAAGATTAGGGTTCTTGTTTTGAGCTTCAGCGAAGTCCTTTTCTTGTTCTTCTATCCACTTTTGAATCTTTGTCTTTGATGGAAACCACCTTGACATTCCCTCAAGAAGATCTCGGTCCTGACAATGGAACCATTTGTTGGGACACAGGGGCAGACCCAGGGTTCAACTCTAATAGCACACCAACAAGCCCTAACTACTGGCCCTTTCGGCAATACCTGCGGAGAAGATGCAATCTCACCCAAAGTAGCAATAGGGGGGTTTCATGACACAGGTGTCTACAACCAGAAGAAATGCAAGTGGATCCAAAAGAACAACACGGAGAAATCTAGTTATGCTTTATCAGACTCAAGCCTACATCGCAAGTTATGTCTCGGATCTGACACAATAACACAACAACAGAATAATAGAAGCAAAGAACACAACAACAATCCACAGAGACAACAATATTTATGTGGTTCACCTTCTCCCTAGGGCTACGTCCACAGAACTGTGTTTCTTGATATATTAAGATGAAACCATATAGTTCTATCTGCGCACTTAGCTTGCAGATCTCTTTCTCCTTCTCTTCTTCTCTCCCCTCCCTGCACACCCAACTGCAGATTTGATCTTCACACCCAACTGAAGATCTTACAATACCATAGTGATCTCACTCACAACACTTCTCTCTCTCACAACAATAATCACTCGATATCACAACACAAATCTAGTCATCAACGAACCCCTCTTCTCTCATTTAAGTCCTTATTTATACCTTACAATGATTTGTAGATAAACTTAGGCTGAAACCTAGGTGTCAAAACCCTAAATGTCAAAACCTTAGGTGTCTAAAACCCTAGGTCCACTTTGACCTGCGTTTTCAAGGCTTTGCCAGCCTGTCTTTCCATCTTTGCCACGAGGTGCTCCAAAGTATCCATCGGTGGCTTTTTCCGCTTGCTGAGTTGTCCACAATCCATATTCCTTGTTGATCTATCTTCCTCGATCTTCTCGTCCAACGACTCGTTTTCCCTTACTTTGCTCCTTCGTTTCTGCTTCTTTGACCACTTTGACCCATTCTCAGTCAATGTGCCTTCCACGCAGTTTGTACTTCGCCTTTTCTCTTCCTTTTTCTTTGCTTTCTTCCGTAATCCATAACCAAGGGCCAACAGACACTAAGAGGGTTGAAGATGAAAATCACTTTCTCTTAGATTGTCTAGCCTATACCTATATTAGATCTCATTTTCAAAATATGTGTCACACTACCAACCTTCCTGAACTCTTAACTCAACAAAACTATGATGATGTTGGAAAACTTCTCTTAATGCTTTTTAAGCACTGAAACAAAATTCTAAAGAATCACAAGTAATCACTTACCCTTTTAAAGACCAATAGACCAATTCGGTCTTAGTCGACGTTAATCATCATATACTTATTTTTTAATATATGTATATATGTAAAAGCATTGAAATATTTAAAAAGTTAAAAGAATTTGGTGTTAATGTTTACTAATCATAAAC
>JZKD02S1922928.1:562353-576110 GCA_000966675.3 Picea glauca
CGAGATCGTGATTTAATCAAGGACCGTTGGATCAAGAGGACGCGTGGCGAAAGATCAGAGCACCATAAAGCTTCATCTCGGAGTTTCGCGACTCGCGACTTGGAAAGGAAAGAAAAATAACCACCAAACTCGCGAGATGCGAGATCACGAAATGATCCTGACCATCAATACATCAAAAGATGTGGACCGTTGATCTGATCTCCATCTCGGAGTCTCGTCTATCACCACTTGGAGTAACGAAAATCTCCAACGAAGGAACAACGAGATGCGAGATCACGATGAGATAAGGATCGTTGATTCACCAAGATCATGAACCGTCGATCAAGGTCGATGAAGATCAAGAGTTCGATTGTCTCAGAGAAGACAAAGAGTCTTAAACTGCCAGAGAGACTGAGGAATCTCAGCATAACATACAGTGATGCTGGACACGTGGGGTGAACCACCAGAGAAGTTGAAGAGTCACGATGATAATCAGACAGAGCACTCGAGAGGTGGAGGATAACGGTGCAGAGTTAGCATGCAGAGGCATTGCGAACACTGCATGCACAAGGTGCACAGGAGCTATAAATACACAGAACAGAGAAGAGATGGGTGATGTTGTTGTTAGAGGTTGTTGAGAGTGTTGTTGGTAAAGGTGATTCAGGTGTGAAGAAGGAGGAGAGTGCAGCAGTTAAATAGCACAGAAGAGGAACTGTGCAGAGAATGGAGATGGCGCACAGAGCATAAAAAGAAGAAGACCAAACATCGTAAGTGATGTGAGAAGAAAGGAAATGAGGCAGACAGAGCAACGAAATGCAACAATAATATATCATAGTTGAACATTATATCACAGTAATAAGTTTCAGAAGCAAAGATCTATATTTCAGGGTGGTTGAGAGGTGCTAGGGAGGATTGTTGTCCTAAAAGGTTCAAGTGGGTGCTTGAACACAGGGAGTTGGTGCTCCCTTCTAGTTGGTGCTAGAGAAACCAGGGAGTTGAAAAGAGGTTTTTACCCTGTATGGGTTTCCTCAGGAAATATCTGTCTTTGTGTTTCTCATATATGTGACTGATGCTGAATGTGCCATTGTTTATTTCCCTGCATTATTGTGATCATCATTTAGTGTCTCAGTGAAAAGTTTAAAAGAAGCATGATGGTTTAAGCACGGTAACAACTGATTCACCCCCCCCCTCTCAGTTGTCCAACAATAGGTTTGGAAAATCCTAACCCAACCACAAATCAAGTGCTACAACTTGGGAATCCTACACCCAATGTCACCTCGATGTAGGTACTGCACTTCAAGGGTGAATAGGTCACTCTAGGGAGGTGATCCCGGTGACCCTAGGGGGATTGAGATGGATATGAATATAGATGGAAGTGAAGCCCCTAGAGGTCAAGTCTAAGTGGAGTGAAAGGTGGGAAGAGATTCTTTGTAAGTCAAGTGATTTTTTCCCCAAAGGTATAGTATTTCTTTGGATGATTGTACTTGCCCGAGACACAATAAAATCCAACTTGCAATGATATATGTTAGTATGGATCAGAAAGTTAATGTTTTTGTCCCTAATTTGCAGCAATATATGACAATTTATATCAGCAAGTAAGACATTCAAATCAACATGTAAATCATAAGATTGGACAACAATATTATCAATGAGTATGGTAATCAAGTATCACTGAAAAATGGCACTTTAAGGATAAATAAAGCAAGTTGTTATAACAATGTAATTTCTGCAGAAAATTGAAGCCTTATGGCTGTAGACTTCAATGGCATGCAGCAACAAAATTAACCATGGAAAAATGCCAAGAACTATCCCAAAAGGTGTTCCCTAGTTAGTAGAGTAAATGAGCAAAATTAGAGAGCTAGTCTACGGTTAGTTTAGGAGTTAAGAGAGTGTTAGTAGCTAGGATTATGCAGCCCTAATGGCTGTAGGTTAAATTTTGTTACAAAAATTATAGTAGTAGGAGAGAGGGGATGCCCTAGTAGGGGAAGAGTCCTCTCAATGAGGAAAACCAAATTCAAGCAAGAAACCTTTCAAAATATCAAAATTTGTGTTTCCCAAGCCAATGATTTTATATCTCCAATGAAAACAATATATGAAGAGTTCCTTTACTATTGGGTTAATGGAGTAAAATGAAGTAAGACCTAGAGAAGCTACCTCCTTTGGGGTGTAATCCCTTTTACTTCCCAAGGCAAGTTTCTGTAGCTAAAGTTTAAGCTAAGAGGGTGTATTTCTTTATACTTCTCTTGGAAAACCCTTGTTTAATCAATAAGGTGAAGCAACACAATGATGAAGACTATGGTGGGGGTGTATTCCCTTATACTTCCAACCTAGCTCCTAGCACAAGAATCCTTGACATGAAAATAATGATAGCATAAGAGTAGAAGACCATACCAAAATCAAGAAAGATGCCAAGATAATCCACCATAAAAGATATAAAAACACCATCCAAGGCTAGCGCCTCACTCCTCCATCAACCATTCATTAAGATATCCATAAAAAATTGTGCAAGATACTAATAGAGCCAAATATAGAGAAAATTTCAGACCAATACTTCTCACCATGAGGGAGAGTTATGTTAAAATGAGATCTTATGATCTCTTATTTATACAAAATGTCACCAAGGTGACATTTTCACAAATTAAGGGGTAAACCACAAGATTAGGGGTCAACAACCCTAATCTTTCCCCCTTAATGAAGTAACATTAAACAATTCATTTAAAATTTCACTTTTGCACAAATAAAACCCCAATTTACATGGACGCCACCCCTTTAGGGGTGTTTTGGCACTAGGAGAAGGTCGTTGGTGATGTAGGAGGGTAGTAAGGCTTCCCAAAGCCACGTGTCAAGCATAAACATGTCTTCCTTCATGGTCAAATCCTCAAACACCTACAAACGTCCAAGTTTCAATGCATATCATCTCACTAACATGCCCTAGCCCCCCATACATGACGTCAAGCTTCAAAAAGAGGATGTTTTGCCCCTCCTAGAAAAATCATTTGGTAAGTGAGGGTTGGGCTATGTCATGAAATTCATCATCAAGGCCTTCCAAATATAATATTTCTCATCTGGAATGTGGGCCCTTGGCATCCAACCTATGGTCTTGTTACCCCATGGAAGCCCAAGTTAGGCTTGTTCTCCCAAAACTGTCCACCAACTAGGTCCTGCAAAGACAAATGAGCATGCCCTCCAAGGATATCAAGTCATAACATCGTGATAAGTGAATCCAATCAATAAATAACCCATCTAAGCATGTGCATCAAATATCACTATATCAAATAATTAATTTCTCAAAGACACTATGTGACTTGTCAATCTTGAATATGGGAGGGTTGACGAGGTGTCTTATTGGGTAGATCTTTCCCAGGTTCATGGAGAGTTTCCAAGAGATACCTCTCTAAGCCATGTAAAGTGGATGAAGTTGTTTGGGTCAAGACTCAATGGGCATATGGCTCATGACATGCAAGGGGTCGTAGTGTCTCATTCATGGGTGCCTTTGTAGAGGGTGTGTGGTACCTTTGTCCGCAATGCACTTTTTCCAAGCCCATCAATTTCCTTTTATCTTTATTTTTTTGTTTTCTTTCAATATAGCATAAGGAGAGGTTTAAGGTCATTGCCTTGGCATGGTGACCAGATGATGCAATGTCACCCACAAGTGTAAATGAGAAGGTTGGCTCGTGATGAGACCCCCTTTCTCTCAACCATGCAACTGAGAGCCATTGCCCTGGTTTGGTGACTAGATGATGACAATGTCATACCACTAGATATTAATGGACATGATAGGTCAACTCGTGATGAGACCTCTTGTCCTTCAACTAACCTTTTAAGCATTCTTTATTATATTGTGGGTCCCTTTTACTCAAAGATAAGTGTTTCATTTCTTTCTTGGGTGATCCTTTGTCGAAGCATATGGAAGGTTTTACAAGTATTTTATATTTTACCCAACATCAACCCCTTCGGGCCTTTAGCCCCTTCTTCCGATAGAATGAGGGACAACCCCTTCTTGGTTCAATACACCCTAAAATCCCGAGAGATAAAGAAATGGAGGGGCATAATGATGGAAAGTGGTAAGTATGGTTGGGAACGATATAATGGATTTTTAAGGGAGTTCCTAGTAGCAAACCCATCCCCAAGGAAAACCACTTACTGGGGCACAATGTCAAGCACCAAGGTGAAATAGAGAAAAAGGCCTAATGTCCAAGCATATATCATGAAATCTAGAGAAGTCTAAGATATGACATACTCAACTGGATTAAATATTGAAATGATGCTCACCATAATACTAACTTGTACCTCATGGAGAAAATCCCACTTCCTTTCAAAATCCATCTGGTGTGGTGGATTCCATCTGCAAATTTGTGACCATATGTGGTGGTGAGTGGGTGTTCCATCTGTGAAAAAGGGTATTGTTGGTCATGTAGTCTCTCGACACTCCATATCTGCAACCTGAGGGCCTCAAGACATAATCTCCTTAGTTATCCACAAAATGGGGATAACATATGGCTCCTACTTGGGGACATGTGCTCGTCGTAGAGTGCATGAGAGCCGCAACATTTCCTAGTAGATATGTGTCTGCAAGGAAACATCAAACTGTCAAGTGCGGGATGGCCTACTCATCCTTGTTCTTATATGATAATAATCAAAACCAACTAAACTAGAAAAAGAAAATTTTGACATTTTTTCAATAAATTTCTAAGCCAAGCATGAAATCAATAGTGCAAGTAGAGAAAAATGAAAATGAAATGCATATAAACTAGTATGAGCAATCAAGATGAAAATGTAGGAAATCAAAATGACCTACCTACTTACTTGGGGCATGGGTCCTGAAGAAGTCAAGTGACCTGGATGTGAGGTTGGAGAACAGGCCCATCTACTGGTAATGGCATATTTTTCTCGTCTAATGTTGTCAAATAGTACCTTTCTTTGTCAAACTTCTTCCTCATGATTTAAGGGCCAAGCCAAGAATTGTTGTCTTCTTCGTCATATTTTGGCTTGCCCTTTCTTTTTTCCCACATGAGCACAAGAATTCCTTCATTGAAATTGATGTGAAGTGTATTCCCATCGTATGGAATCTCTGTGTGGACTGTATCTTTGACAATTTCTTCATCTTTCTCATCTTCGTGTTGTATAATATGGATAGATACCAACTCCTTCCCATGGTACTTTGCATTCTTCTTTTTATCTGTCCATGGGAGAAACATCTCTATGGAATCTTCTTGCATGAAGGGTAACTCGAATGGATTATACTCAATAACTCGTGGAGGCATATCATGGTAGTGTTCACTGACATAGTTGGGGCCCCTCAAACCTATCACATGTGTATCTTTCTTTTCCCTGTTATGTAGGATCTTATATGTGCCATCACCCATGGGAGCATATGCATGTGTAAGGTTCGTGCTAAAAAAACCTCCAATGGATGAGGATCCGGTTCTCGACAAGAGCATCCCCCAGGCATCAGGAACATCAATCACCAATATGTCCACGAGGATGTTGATATGTGGAAAATATATCTTAAATACCTCAATGTCTTCACACATCCCCGAGACCTCAACTCTTCTTGAATAAATACCACAAACATTGCCATAAGGTCAGGTTGTCTTCAAACCAAGTTTTTTCATCACCGTCAATGACACGAAATTTGTTGAGGCCCATGAATCAAGCATGCAGTTGTTCAAGCGGAGGCCATTCATGCCTAATGGAAGATAGAAGGGACGGTTCTTGTCTCTTGGCCAATCAAGATACATAGTATTCAAAATGATGGGAGGATCCTTCTTCTTGGTTGGCACCTGCAATATCCTCTAAATTTCCCTTTTTACAAAAGGGATATTATACATCTCTGTCACTGGGAATATCATATTCAGTTTTACAAACATGTTTGCAACATCTATATTCAACTAAATGTCATCTGTAAGAGCTGGATTAGGAAGGAACTCACGTACCGACGATAGAGGTGGTAGAGCCACCTTTTCTGCTGATGGAAGAGGAGTATTAGCCTGTGATGGAGGGGCTGAATCATTTTTTCTTTTGTAGGTTAAAATTTCCCTCCTCCTTAATTCCTTCTTCTGATCATCTGTCAATTTACTTAAGGCCCGTAGCCTCCCCTCTCTTTATCCTATTCTTCTGGCTTCATTGATATGTTCTTGAGTAACTTGTTCATCGTTGAGATTGCAAATCATGAAGTTTATATCGTCAGGATAATCTTTGTCTTTTCAGGGGCACTCATCTTCCCTATGGGGTTCTTGGCATGGAGACACCAAGATTATATATCAACTATCCCAACATGTTTCAAAGTATCTGGGGCCTTTGCCTCTTGTTGAGGTCTTGGTTTCCAACTTTTGGCATCTCTCTATTGTTTGGAAAACTGAGGTATGGGAGCAGATTGATTTGTTTCCACTATAGTCATATGGTTCATAAGATGATTTTACACCTGAAAAAAATGAGTATTTGTTTCGTCTATCTTCTAAGTCAGGAGAGCAATCGGATCAAGAACACTGTTGTTGGAAACCTTCATCCTTGATTCTGTCTTTTTACAAGGGTACTGAAAAGGTTCTATTTTTTTCACAAGGAGATTCTCTTCAATGTCGATATTGAACTCTTTAGCCTGTTCCAATGATGTGTGATTTTTAATCTTTAAGAATGTATCGGAATTGCCCTTCAAAAGCATTCATGTAAAGGAGATGAACTGATGATGTTGTAGGACGATAATCTGTTGGAATTTGATTATACAACCTGTCAAATCTGGAAATGAATCTCCTCACCATTTCATTCTCCTTTTTCTTTATTTGATTGAACTGAGTCCCAAGTGTCCCACCATCTTCTTTTCTCGAATATTGCTCTTGAATAAGTTGGAAAAAGAATCATAGGATGTGATATTATTATCAAGGATTTCTTTGAGCCAATCAAGGTCTTCTTCAGTCAATGATGAAGAGAATAATCTCATGGACAAATCTTCATGATCAATACCTGGATTGTCCATATCCCAACCCATGACATGAATGTGGTCTTCGACAGTTATCACATTGTTTCCTGGGAACTTTGGAAACCACTTGTTGACTTATGTTGGCATTTTGTTAGGGTAACCTTGGATATTGGCCATGTTAAGGGGTTTGTAGAGGTCCCTTTCCCAAGGGCGACCCATTGGTGCAAGAGGAAGGGATTTATGGAAAATGGTTCTAGCAAGGGGATACTTGAGAGGAGGCCTTCTTTGGTAAATCTTAGAAGTCTTGAACCTCCCAGGGGGGAAAGGTTTGGGGAAAGAAAGATTTTGGGAAGGTGGAGTCACCAGATGAGTTTCAATATGAACTCACCAAGAAAGGTGAAAAGGGAACGTCCCTCGGGTGGATTCTCCAGGAAAGATAAGGGAAAGCCTTTGAGATGGCTTACCAAAGTGTCATTAGGGTATAGAGAAGATTCAAAATCTTCCCCGGTAGCTACACCAAAATGTTATAATGAAAGCTGTAGGTTTTGAAAATCCTAACCCAACCATAAAGCAAGTGCTACAACTCAAGAATCCTACACCCAATGTCACCTCAATGTAGGTCCCTCATTTCAAGGGTGACTAGGTCACTCTAGGGAGTCAATCTCGGTGACCCTAGGGGGATTGAGATGGATATGGATAGAAATGGAAGTGAAGCCCCTATAGTTCAATTCTACGTGGAGTGAAAGGTGGGAAGATATGTTTTGTATGTCAAGTGATTGTTGTCCCAAAAGTATAGTATTTCTATGGATGACTATACCTACCCGAGACACAATAAAATCCAACTTGCAATGATATATGTTAGTATGGATCAACAATTTAATCTTGTTTTCCCTAATTTGCAGCAATAGATGACAATTTATATTAGTAAGTAAGATATTCAAATCAACATGTAAAGCATAAGATCAATAAAAAATATTATCAATGAGTATGGTAATCAAGTATGACTGAAAAATGGCACTTTAAGGATAAATAAAGCAAGTTGTTATAACAATGTATTTTCTGCAGAAAATTGCAGCCTTATGGTTGTAGCATTCAATGGCATGCAATAACAAAATTAACCATTTAAAAGTGCCAATAATTAGCCCAAAAGGTGATCCCTTGTTAGTAGAGTAAGTGAGCAAAATTAGAGAGCTAGTCTACGGTTAGTTTAGGAGTTAAGAGAGTGTTAGTAGCTAAGGTTATGTCGCCCTAATGGTTGTACGTTAAATTTTGTAACATAAATTAGTGTAGTATGAGAGAGGGGACACCCTAGTAGGGGAAGACTCCTCTCAATGAGGCAAACCAACTTCAAACAAGAAACCTTTCAAAAGATCAAAATTGTGTTTCCAAAGGCAATGATTTTATATCTTCAATGCAAACAGTGTATGACTAGTGCCTTTACTATTGGATAAATGGAGTCAAATGAAGTAAGATCTAGAGAAGCTACCTCCTTGGGGGTGTAATCCCTTTTAGTTCCCAAAGAAAGTTTCTCTAACTAGGGTTTAATCTAAGAGGGTGTATGCCTTTATACTTCTCTCAGCAAACCCTTGTTTAATCAATAAGGTGAAGCAATAAAATGATGGAGACTATGGTGGGGGTGTATGCCCTTATACTTCTCACCTAGCTCCTAGCACAACAATCCTTGACTTGAAAAGAATGATAGCATAATAATAGAAGACCATACCAAAATCAAGAAATATGCCAAGATAATCCACCGTAAAAGCTAAAAAAACATCATCCAAGGCTAGCGCATCACTTCTCCATCAACCATTCATTAAGATAGCCATAAACAAGTACACAAGAGACTAGCAGAGCCAAAGATAGTGAAAATTTCAGACCAATACTTCTCACCATGAGGGAATATGATAGCATTTTTAATTCCTAGCTATAAGATTAGGATTCCTAATAAAAAATGGATTTGTCTAACTGTTCTATGTTTTGGTCTTTTCTGTCACAATGTGACGACATAAATCTGCACAAATCACAATGTGATGTTATTTAAATTGCATTTTTTAATGCATAAATGAATTCAGCATGCTTAAAAACCCTTGGAGTACTCAGATTATACAAAATTAACCACTCAAATATGCATATCCGACAATTTCTTGTTGGATTTTGGGCAAAATTAAACAAAAAATATCCCCGGAAAAATGCTAAAACGTAGTACAGTTAAACTAAGATATCAAAAAAGTGAATTTTACCATCGGGCATGCTCGTGTTCAGTAACTGGAATGAGAATGAGAATTCTCCATGTAATTGGATGAGAATTACATGTGATAACTAGTGGATGACGTTGCACGGCGTGCGTTAGTGGAATGAGAATGATAATTACGTGCGATAACTAGTGGATGACGTTGCACGGCGTGGGTTTCAGTGGTGGACGACAACTATGTTTACACGGTGGTGGACGACAACCCTTTTTACTTTTTTTTTCAAGGTCCGTGACAATATTTCCGCCAAAATGAAATTATTTAAATATTAAACTAAAAGGTATGACTATAATAAACTAAATATTGCAAAATGTTCCAAATTTCAGAATAAAGTATAAAAGCACGAGGCATTTACATTGAAGTTTGATAAGAAGGCTACCCAAATTTTCTTTCCCGGGAAATGCAATGCAAGTTCCCGGGAAGCGTCCAAGTCAATGGAGTGATCCACAGGGCTGAGACGTTCAATTTCGATCACTGCCGGTGCCAACCAACTGATATTTATTTATATGGATATTGATCCTTAAGGAGAACTCGCTGAATAATTCAAGTAATTCCTTTCCTTCCTTGGGTTCATACCAGGGTCTATGGCAGGATCCCAAGAAAGAAGAGGCTCACAAAATTTCTAGTGTTAAATCCTTTCACAGACATTAGTCATTTGTTCCAATTCAATCTTGTGTTGCTGTTTTATTATTGTGAGAATGCAGAAATTTAGGATTCGAGGCTGCCATATGATGCTGATTGGAATGCTGCTACTTCTGGCAGCTGCCCGGATTACTGCTCCATCCGGCCCTAGTCCACAGAACCCGGTCCCGTCCTGCTGCAAGAAAGGAACATGTCCCCTTGTCTGTGGGTTCTCTAAAGTAGAGTAAGAGGAGGCCGTGGATCCAGTTAATGATGAGAAGGAAGAAAGAGTGGCTCCTAGAGCCCACAGTCCCCCACCCCCGTCTTGATTTCCTGTGCTCCTCTATTTTTTCTATCAAATGATAAGAATGCAAGATCCATGACAATTTCTCTGGAGAACCAATACAACATAGTTAAGTCCTCTTCATTTCCCAATTAAAGTAAAACAACAATATTTCTCTTGGCATTCAGATCACAATTCTCTTTCAAATTAGCACCCTCTATAAGTTGGGAGGTTTAAAATAGACAATATCTGGTTAGCCTGACTGTAGTAATTAATGAAAGTAAGTTACCATGGACTATGTCATGTTGGGCACTCTAGTCCATGTTGGGCACTCTAAATGGCCGTTTGAATGCAATAATTAGCTTGTTTAAGTTATCATGGACAATGGTTTTTTCAACTCTTTGTCAATCCATTTGTCAATCGATTTGGTTTGAACAAAGTGAAAGGCAACATTACAGCGAAAATCTCCTTCAGTATCGCCCCAAAAGTTGAATTCGACAGTGTGCTTTTGAGACCATACAAATTATTATGAGTTCTCTTATAAAACTTGAGTGTTAATTCAATGTTGTGTCATCTTCTATACAATCCAAATGTCTTCTAAAATCCATGGTTTCACTCTTTATTATTTATATCTGCGTTGTGACATCTTCTATACAATCCAAATGTCTTCGAAAATCCATGGTTTCACTCTTTATTATTTATATCTGCCATAGATAAAATACTTATGGTATACGTTATGGTGGATGGTGTTATCTATTTCAATATGGAAATAGTTAAAAAGAGGCTTTGAGTGTGTCCTGAATGAATAGTTTAATGATATGGTCTTATTTCAAAAATGTTTTTTTTAAACATCCTTCAACACAAATTTCTATATCACTCCCTAAAACCAATCATTCACAGCTAGATGAAGTTGCATACATAGGATGTGTAAAGGGACGTGCTAACTTGATCTCATATTCTTGAATACAATGAAAACGGCCATTAGATGTCTTTAAATTCTTCAAAACGCAGATTCTTCAAAATGATGTAGACACATAACCTACCCTGTAGCATATAAGAATCAGAAATAAATAAAGGGCAACATCAAACTCTTCTTTAATATCTGCAAATCATTTGAATAAGCAAACCTGAATACAAATCCTCGGGAAATTGACTACTATAATACAATAGGGATCTCAAAATAAGATGAAGCCCTTGGGCAGATACTTGTTCAAACATACAAAAAGACCATTGGAAGAATCCATTTTTAGTAAGCCCAAACATTGTAAATGTTAAAATATAGCAACATTAAGTGGATATCAAGACTATGGAGTGAAACCTGTACAATACAGTAATAATTTCTCCACTGAGGAGGAGAATACTCTGAAATTGTATGGTATGGTTTTAATCATTTTTCATTGTATATTTATACTATTTTTCTTTGTCATGGTTATGACATGAGGTTCACTCACACTAGAATATACAAACTCGAGTGCATGCAAACCTCAATGAACGTTCATGGTGATTAAAGTGGAAAGAATTTCTAGAAAGTGCCACATATTGACATAGAAGCTTTTTTGAGTACTTGGATGCAATGCACATTGCATCGAAAAGAAACAACATTTATCCTTCACTTCAATGCAAGGACAACTACAAAGCTTCTACTAAATGGAATATGTGAAATCTTGGATAAAAACATGCTTAAAAGAGCAATATTTTCGTAGGCAATGTTATTGTACAAATTTGAATTTATTGAGTTAAAGTTCAAGGGGGTTTCCCTAGATTAAGATTGCTAGGACTTAGGGCAAGGAAGCTCAAGATGATGTGGAGCGTGAAGTTGAGGAAAAATGGTTTGGGGTAACTTTTGAGCATGAAAGAAAGTAGTTGGAGGTCTAGAGCTCAATGTCTTTTCATTGAGAAAATGGAGTCAAAACGATAAGACGGGAGCTTGCTAAAGGAAAGAGAAAGCTTGAAGATGAAAACTTAGGGTTATAGACTTATAAACCCAAGCCAAACCTTCCGCAGAACAAACCATAAGGATTAACGATTTATAAACCCTAGGTGGTGTTTCCTTCTTCTCTAATGTCTAGTAACAAGATCCCTAAGGATTAACGATTTATAAACCCTTGGTGTTGTTTCCTTCTTCTCCAATGTCTAGTAACAAGATCCAATGGAACTAGGCCAAACTCTAGAGTCTATTGACTTATAGACCCTAGGTTCCAACCTCAATATCGAGGTTAAGGGGATATCTACTTATAATTCTTAGCTTGACCTCTTTATGCTTCAATAGATTTAGATGAACCAACAAGAGAAGGGGATATCAACTTATAATCCTTCCTTGGGGTTTTTAGCAAAATTTGTTCAAGGAAATAAACACAATATGCAACTATTACCCCTTTAATAGAGCATGCACCAAAATATTCCAAGAACCAACAATTAAACTTGAAAAAGACTTACTCATCCAAATCACTATGCATGAAAAAACGTTTTTTTATATAGATATTTGTCAACTTATATTAGCTCCTTTTGTTAATATGCAAAGATTTCAAACTCAAATCAATTCAAACTAATTTTCATTTTCATTTTAGTGAGAGAACACGAACATGGATCAAAGTCGAGAGAATCGCCTACTGGGACTAAAGTAAAACATAATTTCAACATGGATCCAAGTCAACATACTTTCCCACTATTACTTAAATGAAAGGTAAAACATATATATTAGAAATTTCAACCCCAATCAAAATCCCACTCAAAAAGGTAAAGAAAAATATTATTTAACAAGTGAAATAGCAACAAAGTTGCTTATACTTATCTCTTGAAAATGTTTTAAGAGAATAATTCTATATAGTTCAAATCTAAAAGTTTAGTTTAATCCTTGTATGATTATATATACAATATTCTTATATTTATTTAATTAACATAACAAAGATAGTGGTTATAGTTGAGTCAAAATTAGGAAATGGGAATGTACACAAAGTTGTGTTTGGTTAGATATGTAACCAACTTGAATATATATAACAATCTATTGATTCCTGGAAAAATCATCGATAGTGAACTAGGAGAAATTTCCCGATCAAGATTTCAATTAGGCCTATACTCATTTGGAATGGCAATCCTCACCAGTATGTGGGCTCAGTTGTGACTAAGGGTGATTTACTTCTCGTAAGGAGACTTTTCTTGAAGCTCTTCTAAACTATTGTGCAGATGAAGAAATAACTAATTTACTTTCTATTATAAAGATACACTGTCCTAACTAGGTGATCCAGGTGAATATCGGTGGCCACCCACCTTTTCCGACTGGCTCAAAACAGTTTTCTGTCAATTTTGGCAATTTACTATTTTTAGCAGGTTTTAACTTCCGGGGCCATTTTGAGGGCCTAAATGAAGGTTTTTAAATATCGAGGTTCTCAATGATAATTGAAGGCATGATTGATCCCCCAAAATGAATCTCCTCGACAATACCTTTCCAACGAGCTATCACATGCCTAAAACGGAGATTGTATGCAAAAGTTACGACCTCGGGAAGTTGATGTTCTCACTTACCCAAACGAGGCCCACATGACTTTTAGCGCTTCATCTCCTAGGGTTAGGTTTTTGGATTTCTAGGACTTTTTTCATTCCCGTTTATTGTAAAAAGGCCTTCAGAGCCTCATTGTAATCATCTTCTTGCGAATGCGAGTAGCCGTCACATCTCTTCTTAGAGATAAGCTGCCACCATTCTAGCGAGTCT
>JZKD02S1922928.1:586075-608831 GCA_000966675.3 Picea glauca
ATGTTCTGTCCAAGGAAGGGGTAGCAGTAGATCCTGACAAGATCAGGTCTATCATGGAATGGCCTACCCCAAAGGATGTCTCAGACATCAGATCCTTTATGGGTTTGGCGGGATATTATAGGAGATTTATAGAAGATTTCTCCAAGATTGGTTGTCCAATCACTTCCCTCCAGAAGAAGGGAACAAAATTCCTGTGGACATAGCAATGTGAAGAAACATTTCAAACCTTGAAACATTTACTAACCCATGCACTTGTGTTGAAAATCGTTGATCCAGAAGCTGACTTCCTTGTGTGCATAGATGCCTGTAAGGAAGGGCTCGGAGGAGTCCTCATGCAGGAAGGAAAAGTGATCTGCTATGAATCCCGAAAATTGAATGAACATGAGGTCAACTATGTGACTCATGATCTAGAACTGGCTGCCATAGTGCATGCCTTAAAAATGTGGAGGGATTACCTCTTGGGAAGAAAATTTGTGCTTATGACAGATCACTGTGGATTACGGTATCTGTTCGACCAACCAAAGCTCAATGCTAGACAAGCTAGATGGATGGCCCTCCTTAGCGAGTTTGATTTTGAAATCAAACACATTAAAGGGAAGGAGAATAGGGTGGACGATGCCCTTAGCAGAAGCATGAGAACAATTCACCTGGAAGCGGTGAGTACCTGCGAGACAGATGTCAAGAAAAGAGTCAAAAAGGCACAGGAAATAGATTCATTCGTTCGAAAAGTGAGCCTGTACCTACAGCAAGAACCCATTGGAGAAAAACACGGAGGCTATCAGATGACTGAAGGAGGTCTTCTCACCTACAGAGATAGACTGTACATTCCCAATTGTGACGACTTGAAGAGGTTCATCATGGATGAACTACATAAAAGACCTTACACTGGTCACCCAGGCTACCAGAAAATGATCACTGCCACCCGGAAACAATTTTTTTGGCCTGGAATGAAGAAAGACATAGCCAATTATTTGGCCCAATGCATAGAGTGCCAACAGGTTAAAGCAGAACATCGACACCCAACAAGACTACTACACCCTTTACCCATCCCATAATGGAAATGGGAGACCATCTCCATGGATTTTATCACCGGATTACGAACTTCAACCAAACAAAATGACGCCATTATGGTAGTGGTGGATAAACTGAGAAAGTCTGCTCATTTCATCCCCGTCAAATCGACCTGCAAGGCGATAGATATCACATAGGTATTCGTTAAAGAGGTGTTCCGACTACACGACATGCCGAGAGAGATAATATCTGACCGAGACACAAAATTCACTTCCAAATTCTGGAAATCACTAATGGCGGGTTTGGAGACCAAGTTGTTGTTTAGCACCGCCTATCACCCTCAAACCGATGGACAGAAAGAAAGAGTGAATAAAATATTAGAGGATATGTTAAGGATGCATGTGATGCATCAACCCAGGAAACAGGAAGACTACCTGCCATTGGTAGAATTTGTGATGCAGGAGCATTGCCAACTCATCAAGCGAGCTAGCACATCAGGCGGAGATCAACTGGATAAACAAACCAAAATTTTTGAAGTGCTTTGGGATTGTAGTACAAGTCTTTAATGAAGCACCAAACCTTCAAGGAACCATTTATGAAGGAGTGCCTTTTGTATATTGTATCAGACCTCGAGCCATACGCTCTTGTCTGAAGTAGATAGGAGGCATTTAATCTAGTTAATGCAGGTAGGTAGGATTTATTTCCAGATTAGACAGTTTAGATGGAAGGAGGGAAAATGGATATACACACCCTCATTATGTATTGTAACATTAGCCATCATTATTTAGGAGAAAGGAGAGAAGAGAAAGCAAAGAATATTGTATGAAGAACACCCATGTACAACCATTTGAATTAATAGAAGAAAGTTCTGATTCAAACTCATGGTTAGTGTTGCTTCTCTGTGTATATTATTTATGTGCTCAGGAATGTTTGCTTCTGGTTATGCATTTGCTTTGTATATGCTGTGCATGTGATTTCGTGTTTCAAACTGAAGTCTGAAAGGGAGAGAGAATGAGTTTCAATTGTTTCTCTATCTGAGCCAGGAGATTCCTGCAAGGTGTGCAGTTGAATTCATCCGCATGGAGTGCGTTGATGAAGGCTCAGTAGTTTAACCTTCTTTCTCATTCACCTAGAAGTGGATTTGGGTTTTTGAAGCCGTACAAGGAGTGCGCAGGCTGAAGAAGAAGTCTCATTGGTAAATCTGAGCAAAGGGGATCAAAGACTGTTGCTGCAGGAAGTGCCCTGAGTCGGAAAGATTCAACACTTGGGAAGTTGTTGAATGTTGAGCGTAAGGAGTGAGCGCAAGTTCCTCTGAAAGGACCAGAGTGGAAAAGCTCAGGAGGAACAAAGCCTTTGAAATTATCGAAGAATGCATAGGATATTTCTGTGCCAAGAAGTCCTCAAGAAGGAAGGAGAGGAATCGACGGTCAGGATTCGTAGAGGAAAATAGCGAAATCCTGTCAGCCGTCAGATCTCGGGAAGTTGCGCAGGGTTTAAGCCCTAGCTAACAGAGGAGGAGTCCTGAAGGAGTCATCGAATATTAGGGTCATCGGGGTTTTGCTGAACAAGAGAATCGAGACCGTGTAGTTCTTGAAATCCCGAGAAAGGATCTCAGCCGTTGATCTTGACTGGACATGCATCAGACATCCGGAGAAGAGTCGGGGTTCATCTCATCGGAGAATCAGAGTTTTCGAGGAAATAGAACTCTTGCATGTTGGAATCACGATCCGTGATTTCCCGACGAGAGGTTTGAACCGTCCATTAGCGAGGACGCGTGGCAGGAGATCCCGACGAGTCGGCGTTTGAATCATCAGGGTTTTTGGAGACAAGAGAATCGAGCATGTTGAAATCACGATCCGCGATTTCCTGACGCGGTTGGAGCCATTCGATCTGAGGGATACGTGTCAGAGGATCCCAAGGAGTCAGGGTTCGACATTTCGGGATTTTCGGTGACAAGAAAATCATGGGAAGAGAAATCGTGCAACTCCAAAACATGATTTCCCGATCACCATAGGAGCATGGGCCCCAGGTGCTAGAACAGAGGACAGGTGGCAATTTGTATCGAGGTTTGGGGAATTGAAAGTCCCATGTACATCGACAACGAAAATCGCGATATTCCAATACGCGATTTCCCGATAGGGTTAAGGGCCGTAGTGGAGGACAGGTGTCGGAAGGTCAACCCTTGCTGAAGCCAATGCCAGGTGGCATCGGAAATCAGAGAATTGGAGAACTCGAGGGTGTGAGTTCTACACATTTCAAATTTGCAAATTCCAAAACTCCGATAGGGGAAAGGAGCATGGTCTTGTGGACTAGCAGGTCGCATGAGAAAAGAGCTAGCCGGAGGGAGCTAAGGAGTGGAGAGGTTCCATCGGGGATCGGGAATTGGGGATCCGTGAGGCAAGTGATTCACGACCTCGTAAGTGCTGATTTCCCGATGGGTAAAATTCCCAATAGTAACGAGGAACATGTGGGTGGATATTTCATTGGGTTTCAGGGAATTGGGAGACCCAAACCTGTGAGTGCAGGACTCGCGACCACGCGAGGTCCGATTTCCCGATAGGGCAAAGGGAGATCATAAGGTGAGTTCTGTGGGTGTAGGAAAGTCCCGATAAGGGATTTGAAGAGTGTTTCATCTCTTCGGGCCGAAGGAAAAGAAGGTCTTGGTGGGAGAGAACGTGTCCTGGGTGGCGTGTTTGCATCAATTTGCCTACAACAAGGACTACCAAGCATCCTTAAAGATGAGTCCCTTCGAGGTCCTATATGGTAGGCTGTGTAATACTCCAGTCAGCTGGAGTAACCCTGTAAATAGGATTTCTATTGGACCCGATATGCTGAAAGAGATGGAACAACAAGTGACTCAGATAAAACAAAATCTGAAGGTCGCTCAGAACCGATAGAAAAGTTATGCTGATCAAAAGAGAACTCCAAGAGTGTTCAAAATAGGAGACCATGTATATCTCAAAATCAAGCCCAAAAGGAGTTCCCTCAAAATGGGAGCTTGTGCCAAGTTGGCACCCTGGTATTGTGGACCCTTTGAGTTTCTCGATAGAGTGGGACCTGTAGCCTATCGGCTAGCACTTCCTCCCACAGTAAAAGAACATAATGTTTTCCATGTTTCATTATTGAAGAAATATGTACATGATGCTAATCATATAATTGACTGGTCTGTGATCCAGGTGGAAACGAAGGGAGAATTTCTACCAAAACCCTAATGCATATTGGACAGAAAGGAAACCCCGCTCCGGAACAAAACCATTGCACAGGTCAAGGTGCAGTGGAAACATTTTGGCCCAGATGAGGCTACATGGGAGATGGAAGATGCCATGAGATAGGCATATCCGATATTGTTTACTTCTGTACATGCAATTCATGTTAGTAGATAAGAACATCGAGGACTATGTTCCTTTTAAGGGGGAGGGAATTGTAACACCCTGTTTCCCCCAGTTTGTAAATATAACTGGACTAGCCAAGAACTATGGGAAACTCATAAATGTGAATGACATTTTCAACTTATTGCAGGACTGCTGAGAGGGGATGTGCAGAAAAAGAGACCATGATGGTGGTGGAAGGCACCTGAAAAGGTGGTGTTAACTTCCACCGAGAATTAAATACCGTATTTGGACTCCACTGGCCCAGAGAACCAAAAGCAGCTCAATGGCCCTGAAATTCAATGCCTCGTAGGCTGGTACGAGGATGGCTTGATGAGGGATGGGATGGTGAAACGCCCATCAGTAGAGCCATCAGGCCTTATTGGAGCGAGGTAATCGTGCCAAATGCAACATCGCGAGAGGATAAGGCGTATGGCAGAAGCGATTAGGAGGGAAGACGCAAGGGGAACTCTAGCATTATGCAGAGTGGGTGATAGCAGAGAGGAAAGATTGCAACCTTCACTCTTGGTCACTGGCAGACAGAGAGACAAACTCTCAGAGCATCGTGGTCTCAGCTCGGGGGTGGCTAGTGGTAAATCCGCTGGGATTCGCTACGCCTATGGTTGGGTGGAAAAGAGCACCCCTCTCAGCAGTTGCACACACATTCGATGTTATTTCTGATAAGTGTTTTACATATTGGGTCTTGAAATTCATATACTGATATATATAAATGCTCGTAGAACTGTGAAATTATGAATGATTACAGTATAAGAATGCTTGTGTAGTGTTTTGATAAGAATATATAGATATATGCTTACGACAGAGGAAACCATGCATGACTTATGTTGATAAATGAATCTAAGTATGCCTAGGTTGAACTAAGTTAGGCTTCCAGCCCGTCCTTGGAAAGCTGTTTACCTTTGTTTGTTTCCAGAAAGGCCTCGGAATAGGACTCTTCACAGAGATTCCCTCCTTTGAAAGGTTTTCCAAGAACTGGGAAGAAGGGACTTAAATGGGCAAGTCCTAATAACCCTGTGCGAGGAGGAATGACCCTCTTAAGGTTTCGAAATAGTAGTGTAGGGATAAGTAACAAATCGACGAACGAGGTCTTGTCGGATGACCCATAGCCATTCACGACCGTTAGATTGATGAAAGTAACCAGGGCGTTACATACCCTGCCCCATTTTCCCTCTATCTTCGTGGACACAGAGGAAATCGGGATCGTATATCCCAAGGCCCAGGAGAACATTTGAACCCTTGATATTTCCACATCCACGAAGTATTGGAGGAATACATAAGGAGGGAAAATCTGAGCCGTTGGATCTCATTCGAAAATCCCGTCATCCATTGGATCGGGTTAAGATACTCGGAGTCTAGTCTCTGGAGTGTGCATGGGAGGAATGGATCCAGGCGATTAGATCTTGGCCCATTTACCCGTCAACCGTCAGATCGGATAGGAGGTGCACGGGGTTTAACCCTTCTTACACCAAGCAGACGTCCCGACCTTCATTGGGATATCGGTATTCAGGAAATCAGAGTTCCTGAGGTCAAAGCAATCGAGACATTACAAGTCTCGAAATCCCAAAGAGATCAGAACCATCCATCTTGAGGAGGACGCATGGCAGCAATCGGTGCCATCAGGGAAAGGCCTAATAGGAAGTTGTTGATAAGTGTTTGGGTCATCGGGATATCGGGGATCCTGGTGACAAAGTGGTTATGCCTTTTGGGATCGCGAACTGCGAAAACTCCGATAAGTGGGAGCCAGCTGTCAGTCAGTCGGGATTCGAAGGGTCGGGAATCACGGGGACGAGAAGTCCATACATTGTGAAACATTGAAGTTTGAAACCCTGACGAGAGGGAAGGTTGTGGTCATGGAGACATTGGTCACGTGGACTAAAGACCTAGCCCGGCAGGCTAGGGTGGCAGAGGAACATGTCGGGAATCGAGGATCGGTGAACTGAGTTGTTAGTACATCACGAGGGTCAAAACCCCAATAGGAGGAATCCTGATAGAAGTATATGGTTGCGGTCATGCGAGAGGTGGTCGCATGGACCAGGGATTAACCTGGACCGTCCATCCATTTAGGACGCGTGTCGGAGATCTGAAGAAAGTCGGGGATTGGCATATCGGGGATTCTGTGGACACGAAATCTCTGAATTTCGGAATCTCAAGGTCCGAAACCCCGACGAGTGGGGGCCAGTTGTCAGCCCATCAGAGAAGGAGGATAGTGCCACCATGAGGGGCCAGCTGTCAGCAAACCGGAGAGTCGGGATTCAAGGAATCGGGAATCCCGTGGACATATGCACTGTGGCATTGAAAACCCCGAAACTACGACAAGAGGTAAGGTGACGGTCATATAGAGGGAGGTCGTATGGACCCCAAAAGTCTAGCCCAGGGGACTAGCGAACGTTGGAGCGCGTCGGGAATCAGAGGATCGCGAATCCAAGGTGCATATGCACTTTGATATTAGAAATCCCGAAACCCCGATGAAAGGAAATCTATAAGGTTGCGGTCTTGAGTGCACGGTCTTGTGGAATAGGAGCCTAGACAGGGAGGGGCTAAGGCCAAAAAGGAGTTCATCCGTGATCTGGAATTGAAGAGTACAAGAACGCTTGACAATGGGAAAGACGAAACCCTGATAACCTGAAATTAAGATCAGGGAAGACTGTGGCCAAGGTGCAGAAGGCCGTGTAGGAGAGAGAAAGAGCCAGCTTACACTGGGTCTCCATGGTTATTTAGGGGTTTGAGTCCGACAGAGGATCGGAAAAATTAAATTTAGGTAGCGGGTATGTTACAAGATAACTATTCCATCAAAAACTCTTATATTATTGTGATGATAGGGATGATAACGAGGAAAAAAGGAGGAATAAATGGACTAAGGAGGGGTTTCACTAGCAATCAAATCATTAATTTTGGAGGCCAAGTATCCCCTCATGTCGAAGGTTTTGCACATCCTCGTGCAAACAAATGTTGATATCCAAGTAAAAAATTGTAGGAAAAAACTAGTCTAGTACTTTCCAATAGAGATACTGATATTGGGTGCCATGTCCTTTTCTTCCCCAAGATTCCTTGCCAGAACCCGATTGCATACATTCAACAATTGAGCATGTGTGTGCCACGTTTTAGCACTCCTAATCAGTTTCTTGTTATTTTTGACCAATTTTTCATTTTCAGTTTCCAACCGAGCATATCTCTCCTTGAGAGTAGTACTCTATATCTATACAACACTTCAAATTCTTTGATTTTATTCCATAATGCTCCAATCTTCTTACTCTCCTTGATAGGTGAATTTTTGGTATTGTTTGAGGACAATATTGGATGAGGAGGTTCACTATAATCTATATTTTCTTCAAGAATATCCATTAGTTGTATCTCTACATCAACTAGGTCAGGTTGAAAATCAGATACCTTTGGTTTAGACTCCTTATTCATCAATTTCTTAGCCTGGGGTTTGGGACATTCTTTTTGTTGTACATCATTATGCCTTGTTGTAATTTCTTCATTATGCACAAGATTCACATACTGCTGACAAGGAATGGGTGTTTACACGTTTGTAACCTACATTTCAATTTTTTTTCTTTTCCATACTACGTTTGAATCTTTGACATGGAGGTGATACATCCTTAGTCGGCTTCCTATTTTCCTTGGAAATGGCCTTCTCTTCTTGTCTTCACTATCTTTAGTTTTTATTTCATTGTTTTCAGTCATATCAGTAACCTCTTGAGGCAAGTCGACTAATTTTTTCCCTACCTCTACGAATCCATTTCTGACTATAAATGAATACTAATTCCTTCACAATTAATATTCTGATAAGACCATGGTGGTAAAGAATACTAGACATACTTTGAAATTTTCCCCAAATTTTTTGCAAAAATAAAATGGAAAATTGATTTGATCTCTAGATTCAAAATGCAGAAGCAATCGAATATGTTAAAGGAAGTCAATTGCATACCATTCCTCACATGTGACAAATTTCTGAAGTACAAACAACAAATTCCTCCATGCCTCCTTGATCCATGACCTCAGAAATCCATGCTTCCAATATGGCATCTTCTTAGTGTTGCATAGGAATCATGAGCATGCCGCCTGTTCAATTTGTTGGTTTCTGAACCACCTTTCGCTGCTTTGGGGAAAGCATGTAGCTTCTACAATAATATACTTTTTCACCTTCATTACTAAATCACTAATTTGTGCAGTTTTCCCATCGAAACTTCATGCAAATTCCTCTCTCACAGAGTCGTTATGTCCTCCAAATTGATAGTTGAATGACAACCAACCCGCATTCTCAAGCACACTCTTACTTGCATTATACTATGGATACCCTTCTAAAGTACCCAATGATGAGGGATCATACCAAATTTTTCATGGCTTCTCCATACTGTGACAAACCTTGGAAATGAAGCTTTGTTGGATCCCCAATTTTAACAATATTTTCACTAGCAAAAGGTAAGGATGGAGGATTTTAATGCGGGATTTACAAATCGAAAGGTGGTTGCAGTGAGAGATAGAAATGGCATATGGTTAAATGATGTAGGAAACAATTATATTGATAGTTAGTGGAGCTCATTTTGAATTCCGCTAGTGATTCAAAATGGGTCTCAAGACAATGAATTAAATGATAATTAGCTCTCCATTTTGATAAGAATAACATGAAATGAAAAATTCGAGGGGTGCCTAACCAAAATCATAAAACACGATCTTGGAAATGATAACATGTGATGATAATTCAAGGGATGGAAAATCAATATCATATCTTAGGAACGATCTTGGAGATGAAAATCAAATTTGGTGGTAAGTTTAGAAGTTATGAGAGAATCATTCATAAGCTAATAGTGAGCCAACAAGATTTCATCATGTGACTTACATGTCTTAGATGAACTTAGGAAAATTAAAAATTGACCCTTTACCTCTATTTTACCTTTGAAATACAATCATGTGCTTGTCTAGATTGAGATATTTTGAGCAAGAAAGAGAACTAACTATTGAAAAGAGACATGATGAGGATGAATATTTGGGACCAAAGAAGTCAAATGTTGTTGATGATGAAGACCGATCAATTGAGACTGATATATTATTGAGCTGATACAAAACAAAGTGATAATGCATTTCGATTGTTATGTTGATAGGCCAATGACTGTTGACTTCCTTATTTAGGCTAGAAAATGCACTTTAAACAGTGGCTACAAGATTGCTTGGCTGTTATAGGACTACTTGTAAATGTTGAAAATGTAAAAAGTATGAATGTTGATGCTACTATTGGAAGGATGGACACTGCAACTTCTATTAGAAGGTTGGACATCTCTTGAAGAAGGAGGATGGAGTGAATTGTGGTTGCAAACAAGACTAGATGGCGATCTTTATTGGGACAATATATAAAAATACGACTATAAGAAATCAAACTGTTGCAAGTTGTTGTTGATACTAGAAAGTCGGATATTCTTCGTTCATATCTGCTATTCGTACAACTAAATCTATGTGAATAAGTTTACTTAGAGTCGAACATAGAAAGATACAATTGGATTACCGATCAATAATTCGAATCGTTAACCAATGCGAGATGACCCACCATTAATGTAAATGGGAATCAAGGTACACAAGTACATTATAGTATATGTGAATGGATGTATTGCAGTCGAACACATATAGAATCCATCAGTCAAGGTACGTTGATGTATTCCCTTGTTGATAGTGAGAGAACCATCCATTAAGGCATGCAGGGCTCAAGGTACTTATAGACATCTCTAATATTTATCCCAGATGATGTGCTGGAGCTGATGGGATGAGACCCATTGGAAGGTGTGACTTAAGGAATCCCACACCATCTGACACAAGCATAAAACATAATTGATTTGAAGAACCATAAAAATTGAACCAATGTCAACTTGCAAAAAATTATTGAGAGTTGTGCCTGACAGTTTCCTAGTTTTCAAGAAAAACTCATGTCCAATTGCGTCAATGAAATGGTTTTCACAATTGGACTTATTTTTCTCTTTACTATTTTATTCATTTATTTACATTATCCTACTTTACTTGAAAAATAAAGCATTTTTTTCAAGTGTAGGAGTATTTTCAATGCATCCATTCAAGAAACAAGATCACTTTCAAAATCATATCCAAATTTGAAAAGTATACCTTAATGAGTACCAGGATATGAGAATCTAATTGATTTAGTGGAGATGGTGTCAAGAAGTGTTGGAGAATAGAGGAATTTCATGGCCTAATGACTATTTGGAACCAAGTATCAATGTAGTCTCTGTTTCCCCGGTCCTGTTTTATTTTCATGCCATGAAGTTCTTTGGAAGGTTGGTCATCACACTCCAGAATATATAGGGGATCTGGTGATAGGCATGCCAAAAATTCTTCAATCTCTGGCTCTAAGTGATGTTCTTCATCAGTTGTGGTCCATTTTTCTTGGATATGTTCTAGATGCTAATAAGGATACATAGAAGAAACTCCTAAGTTCTCCTCTTGTGGTTCATGGATCCTTTGTTCCACTACTTCTTCTTGGATTGTATATTCGTCCTTAGTGACAATTTTGGAGTGTGGGAAAGGATTTGAGACAATCCTTCTAACATAATTTCCTCCTTTGCTCCACAAGTGCGTGAGAATATTTAGTTCTTATGGTTGATCTAGAGCTCCTTCTCATAAATGGATTAGTATTATAGGAGATCTTACAGCTCCAAAATAAAACTTTAAAGGAATAAATTTGGCCAAAAGAAACAATTTCAAAATAAAAATCATCATGTACTTGGACGCTCTCACTCTACTAAGACCTTGTTGTCACCAAGTTATCCATTGCCATGAGTTATCTTTTTCCTTTCCATGAATCAAATCAAAATAAAACACACTTTCATAAAAGGAAAAAACGAGGCTTTAGAGAAACTCACCAAAGTGAATGCATCTAGATAGAACCCCCCTAGGAACTTTTGAAGCAACAACACCTTTGTATCTTACATGATTCTTCTCATCTAGGTTGCAACTATAGCTATAAAACAAAAACTTGTCAAAGTAAACTATTGATGCTCTAATCCCTTGTAGCACCTCCCTGACGATGGCGCCAAAAAATGTCGAGAAAATTAATTAAATTAATTTTTTATCATTAAATCATCAAACTGGGGGCACAAGCTTAGAGGTGCCAAAACTATATGTGCATGGAATAGGACTAGAATTACTATCTAATCTATGAAAACAACATGATATGATACTAGCAAATCACAAGAAACTTGATCATTGGGAAGAAAGACAAGAAAGGTCCCTATTGGTGTAGGCTACAATTGTTCACTAAAGCAATGCCCTTAGTGTAATGCAATCTCATTCCTACCTTCAAGTGAAATTGTTCTTATGATTGGGAATGAAAAAAAGGAAATCTATGTGTATTGGGTAGAAAAACAAATATTACTTATTGGCCAAAAGGATTATTGTTTCTCACTTAAGCTTTACACTCAAGTGTTAAGAAGAAACTTGTTCCTACCTTCAATGACACTTCATCTTGTTGTATTATTGAGAGGGGGGGTGAATCAATAATAGCGTAATTATAATCCTTTTTCTTCAAATGTTATATCAATGTAGAATTATTATCCAATAATGAGCAGTAAGAAATAAACAATTACACACATACACAGTACACCAGTGTTTTATGTGGAAACCCAAATCGGGAGGAAACCACATAATGATTTTTCTTAAGTGTCTTAAAGAATTACATTCATTAGAAGAACCAACTTCCTTTGTTTTCCAGCTGCAAGTGGAAGGAGACTTGAACCCCCTAGTTTCTCAGTCTACAACCTGAGGGCAGCTCCGACTCCCCAATTATCTGGCTACAACCAAAAGGAGGTTACAGCCCCCTATGTTCTTCAACTACAACCGGAAGGTGGCTACAACCACCTATCCTTGCCCCATATCCAATCTGTACAACTGCCCTGTAATCAAACCGTACCTGAAGTGAACATGTATCTACAAAAATACAACAGATTCATGACCTGTACTGACGCAACCCGCGTATGCCTTCTGAAACTAGAGTTTCCTTTCACTTCAAAACTTTTGACCCTCTGTAACTTCTTTCACATAGATCTGTAACATGTCACTGTATCCACACTGTAACTGTACCCTGTGCATGCATTCTCATACATAACCTCTACTCAAGGAAAGTATGTCTCTTTCTAGTCATGTGCCATATAAGTATGTGTAATCATGAACAAGTATAATATCCCTCACATGATCTTAGCCATCAACCCCTTTCTGATATTCAATTTCTTAATACATCAATAAATACAAGATCTCAACCGTGTACCATAAAAACTCTTAGCCATATGCCAAGAAATACAAGATGTGCCTCAACAAGAAGTATCAATGATAAATATACCAACATTGTATTTATGTAGATCTGACTTATACAGAAGATCCCATGTAGCCACTAGTCTCTCTAGGGAGAATCCTCAAATCTCCATTGCCATTCCTCATGCATACATCAAAATCCAACTATTCATATAAATAATACATACCTTTTGAACCAATGGATGGATCTGATGTATCTGAGCACTCTAGACCTTCCTGGGAGCTTGATCTCAGAATCTAGAACCTCTTCACCTTCATATTCTCAATTTTCATGGATTTATCAACATATACTCACCCTATACACAGCCAGCCCACGTACATACTCACCCTATACATAGCTAGCCCATGTATACCTTCAATGTATACGCACCCTATACATAGCCAGCCCACGTATACCTTCAACCTATATTCACCCTATACACAAACAATCCGCATATGCCTCAAAAAATAGGTTTTTCTGTGAATCCGAGAATTTGATCATCAACCCTTCGTGCTACCTCAGACGTTCACCACTTCAGATGTATCCACAAGTATTTACAAGAATATTTACACAAGAAAATAAATATACAATATGTACAAGTGTGTGTTTAATGAGTGAGCTTTGCCTCTTATTTATATCTTCATGTAACCTTACACTTTCCTTATTCTAGGGATTCTTCATTTAAAATAATTTCTTTTGCAAAGCACTTTGACCCTTGGGGGATTCTATAAGACTTATGAGGGGCTCTCCAACTTTGTATGGTCAAAACTCTCTAACTGTGAGGAGTTATGTGACGTTCTACATACCACCAGAAATGGCATAACAAGCACTATCCATCTAAGATAGTTTCCCTGACAAATTCACTATGCTTCAACTCATTATTACACAACTAAGCATAGGTTCTCTTACTCCACAAAGCATCTTCCCATGAGGACTTTCACCATAAGGGGACCACTTTGGATTTCATCCATCTTTACTTCTTATCAACCATGACAAGACAATAATGAGTCATATTTACATCAAACAATCTTGGGTCCATTACCCAAACCTTTGTGCTGTGGGGATTTCTTCAAGGGTTGACATCAATGACAACCAACCTTAATCAACAATATCCCCCTTTGGCATTGATGGAAACACTCTGATGCAATACTGAAATCATATCACTCATGCTCCCCTTGGAACCATGCCTCTGTCCTCTATATCTGATAAATCTGCCTCTTTCCTCTGCATCTGATAAATCTGCCCCCCCTGGAAACATGCCTCTATCCTCTACATCTGATAAATCTCTCCCCCTTTGTCATCAATGGCAAAGGTATCTTTCCATCCGAGGTTGCTCCCCCTGACTGAACTGTCCTCTTATGGTGCTTCCTTGTGTACATCTAAGACATATAAGATAAGCATTCAAAAAACATTCATTTTGGAGTAGAAATAACTCCAAGTCTTTGTCAAAGATATTCAAAGGATTCTAGTGGAAGTGGTTTTGTGAAGATGTCTACCACTTGTTCTTTTGTGCCCACATACTAAACTCTGATGTTCTTTTCTGCAACATGTTTTCGTAGAAAGTGATACTTGATTGGAATGTGCTTTGTCTTGGAGTGCATCATCGGGTTTTTTGAGATATTGATGGCACTTGTATCATCACAATATATTGGAATGGGATCATCATACTCAACCTATATATCTGTCAAAGTTTGTTTCATCCAAAGAACCTGTGTACAACATGTTGTTGCTACGATATACTCTGGCTCGGCTATAGATACAGATACTGATGATTGTTTCTTGCTTAGCCATGATACCAAACACTCACCTAGGTAGAATGCTGCTCCACTGGTGCTTCGCTGATCATCAATACAACCTACCCAATATGCATCAGTGTAGGCAATAAGTGATAAATCTTTTCCTTTTGGATACCATAGTACAAACTCTTATGTTCCTTTGAGATATCTGAAAATCCTCTTTACTGCTAATACATGTGATTCCTTTGGAGCTGCTTGGAATCGTGCCACCTATCCAACTGCCTACATTACATCTGGTCTGGATGCTGTCACATCTAGTAGGTTGCCAATCATTGACCTGTATTGCCTCTGATTTGTAGACTTTGAATCATCATCTTTGCTCAACTTACAACTGGTTTTCATGGGACTGATAACTGGTTTTCAATCTTCCATTCCAAACCTCTTTATCATTTCTTTGATATACTTGGTCTGAGAAATAAAAATTCCTTGGTTGCTTTGACATATCAGAAGTCCCAGAAAGAAGGATAGTTCTCCAAGTAACAACATTTCAAATTCATTCTACATGCCTTTTGCAAATTTCTGGCTTAACCTGTCATCATCACTACCAAAAATAATATCATCAACATAAAATTCAATTAATAAAATATTACCTTGACTTACCTTGATGTAGAGGTTGTTGTCTGCACTTCCTTTTCTGAACCCTGCCTGCTGCAGATGCTTATCCAGTCTGGAGTACCATGCTCTAAGAGCCTGTTTTAGACCATACAAGGCCTTCTTTAATTTACACACATAGTTTTTGTTCTCTGAAAACTGAAATCCTTCTGGTTGTTCAATGCAAACTTCGTCTTCAAATTCCCCATTCAGAAAAGATGATTTTATGTTCATCTGATATACTTTAACATTTTTGGATCATGCATAAGCTAAAAGCAAACAGATTGCTTCCATTCTGGAAACTAGGGCAAATGTCTCTTCAAAGTCAATTCCTTCAATCTGTCCATATCCTTTACATACCAATCTAGCTTTGTTCCTTGTAACCTATACATCTTCATTCAATTTATTCCTAAAAACCCATTTTGTGCCAATCACATTCTTATTCTTTGGTCTTGGAACCAATTCCCAAGTGTCATTTTTATCTATTTGATCCAATTCTTCATCCATGGCCTTATTCCAAAATTCATCCCTGCTGGCTTCTTCAAAATAGTTCAATTGTAGATAAGAGTGCTAGGTGTGTTTGTTCTGGTGAACAGATTTTTCTTCTAGTCTCAACTCCTGCATCTTTGTTTCCAATAATCTGATTTGAAGGATGATTCTTCTGTACTCGTTTGCTAGGTGTGTTTAGAGATACTTGCTAAACTTGCTCTTCTGCTTCTGTCGGATTCTCTTCATCTTCCTCTTCCTCTTCTACTTCTTTTTCATCTTCTTCTTCAAAATTTTTTTCCATTGATTTGTTTTCTTCTTCCTTTGATTCTGGTCTACCTATTTCATCAATTGTTACGTTGATGCTTTCCACAAATTTGTTTAATATTAGATTGTAACACTTGTATGATTTCCTTGTACTTGAGTAACCAACAAGTATTCATTTGTCCACACGAGAGTCAAAATTTCTCATTCCTCCATATTCTCTTTTGATATAGCATTTGCTTCCAAAAATGTTGAAGTGTTTTACATTTGTTGGTCTTCCTTTCCATAGTTCGTAAGGAGTTTTGTCAATGTTATTTCTGAGCATTACCCTATTTTGAATGTGAACTGTTGTATGCACTGCTTGTGTCCAAAAAATGTCTGTCAAATTTGAATCCATTCTCATTGTTCGAGCCATCTCTTGTAATGTCCTATTCTTTATTTGAACAACTCTATTCTGTTGAGGTGTCCTAGCAACGAAGAATTGCCTTTTTATTCCATGATCACTGCAGTAGTCCATAAATTCCTTTAAGGTGAATTCTCCTCCATTATCTGATCTTAAGCATTTGATTCTTGAATCCATCTCATTTTCAACCATTTCCTTGTAGATCTTGAAGTTTTCAAAAGCTTCTGACTTGTTCTTGAGAAAACAAACTATAGTCATTCTTGTATAATCATCAACTAATAACATAAAGTATATCTCACCTTTTAATCCTTTTGTTGTAGTTGGTCCAACTGGATCAGTATGAACAATTTCCAGTGGTCTTGCTGTTGAATATTCCTTTGATTTGAACCTGGTCTTTGTTCTCTTTCCTTGTTGGCAATGCTTGCATAGAGTCTTGGTTGGTTTCGTGATCTTGGGCATTTCTCTGACTGCTTCTCTTTTGCTGATTTTGACAAGGTTATCAAAATGCATGTGACCCATTCTTCTGTGCGATAGACAACTTTCATCTTCCTTCCCTAGACAACACTTTTCATTTCCAATTTCGCTTAATACATATATGTTGCTTGAAGTTCTTGCAGCTGTAGAAACCAATCTCCCCGAACCTTCTTTTCTTATCTCACACTTTTGTGAATCGAAGGTAACTTTATGACCTCGATCACACATTTGACTCACACTTAAAAGATTATGTTTCATATCTTCTACTAGTAGAACATTTTCTACCTTTTCATTCTTGTTCCCAATTTGGACTGTGCCTTTTCCAATGATTTTGGTTGAATCATCATTTCCAAAGAAGATTGATCCATCTCTTTCCTTTCGTAATATAATAAACTTGTCTCTATCACCTGTCATGTGTTTTGAACATCCACTGTCAACATACCAACCACGTTTCTTCTGATTAGCTTGTAGACTGACTGTGCATTCTTCATTGCTATATTGATCTTGCTTTCTTATCCATATTGTTTTCTGAGGTTCCTGTTTGTGATTTCGTTGAGGTTATTTAGGAGGGAATGTCATTCTACAATTTGTGGCCATGTGTCCAAAATTGTTACATTTGTAACATTCCACTTCAATGATCAAAGATTCAAACCTGTTGCAGCTTCTTCTCTGTGTTTCACTAGGTATTCTTGAATAACCCCTTTGTGTATGGATCTCAAAGTAGTTATTGTTCCTGTTGTTAGCTCTGCAATTTACAACTTTATGTCCAAAATTATTACATGCATAACATAAAACAAAAAATATAGTTTGATACCTGGTAGTTGAAGATCTTCTAAAAGGAGGTTCTCTTATGAATCCTTCTTCTTCTTGAGGCCTATTTATCTATTGTTGACTCTGAAATATGAATCTTCTCGGTGGAGTGTCCCTGTAATCTTCCTAGTATATCTTTTTATCCCCTTTGATTGTTTGTGTATAGATTTTTGGATTTGTTTCTTGCGTTGTTGTTTTGGAGCTTGATTCTTTTTCTGTCTAATTGTATCCAAGTCCAGACTTGTCAAGATGAGATTTTTGACTGTTGATAATGTCATCTGGAACTTTTGAGCTATTCTGCATATTTTTCTTTTGAATATCCTTTCTTAGTGTGACAATCTCTGCTTCCAGGTTTCCAATAATCCTGTCCTTTTCTTCTAGTTGTTCTTTGAGTGCTTCTTCAATTCTTTTATCTTCTTCTATTTGAACCTTCAATTTTGTGATCATTTGTTCTAGTTCTTGAGTGTCCTTTTTCTTATCTAGTTCTTCTTGTAGTTTCTTGTTTTTCTTCTTTTCTCTTCTGACAACTTCTATGGAACTCATTAATTATTCTCGAAAGTCAACTTCTGCCTCTTAAATTTCTTCTTCATATGCTTCTTCATATTCTTCTTTGGAGTCTTCTTTATCATAGTCTTCTACTGTCATGAAAACAACTCTCCCTGTTTCACTGTCACCGACTTCATCTTCATCTGATGATGAGATGTCTTCTTTGGTGCAAAATCTTTTCTTGAAAACTTTATTTGTAGTTATTTTTCCTTTATATGTATGTCTTCCTTTTGAGTGACATTCATCATTTCTTTTTTTCTTGTGAGGACATTTGTTAGCAAAATGACCAATACCATCAAAATTAAAACAAATTAAAGGAAGCTTACCTCTATACCTACTGTTGGTTCCCTTGTTCAGTCTTTTGACAAAGTTGGCCACTTCTTCATCATCTCCCGAGACGTCGCTGCTGCTACTATATTCTTCTTATTCCTTTTTCTTTTCTTTGATCTTTTGGACGCTTTGAAGGCTACTTCTTTTACATCTAGATTTTCCTGTTCATTTCTCATTTCATACGCTGTGAAGATTCCATGTAGTTTGTCCATGATTTTTGAGTTTAGATCCGATATTTCTTCTAGTGTTGATATCTTAGGGTTGAATCTCATAGGAAGAGATCTTATTACCTTTTGAACAATTACAGTTTCTTTGATTTCTTCTCCCAATCCTATGATTGCATTCACTATTTCAGCAACTCGTAAGAAGCAGGCTGTGATATCTTCATCTTACTTCATTTTCAGTTGTTCAAACTGACAATCTCTTTAGAAGATTTACAATGTGCAACTTTGGTTAATATTGTATCACTAAGACCATTCAAAACTGCATTTTTGGCTTTGGAATTATTCTCACTGAGTTTCACTACTTTGTCATTTGTTGGTGGAACTGATGGTGTTGTGTATCCATCTACAATTGATTGCCAAACTTGAAATCCCTGTGCCTGTATATATGTCTTCATCCTTATGCTCTAGAAAGCATACTTCTGTCCATCAAACTATGGTATTCCATTTTTATATGAGTTGGTACTCTCCATGATCTACCTTTTAGTGGTTAAACTGATTTATGAAGGAACCTGCTCTGATACCAATTGCTGGATTACTGAGAGGGGGGGGGGTGAATCAGTAATAGAATAATTATAATCCTTTTTCTTCAAATGTTATATCAATGTAAAATTATTATCCAATAATGAGCAGTAAGAAATAAAAAATTGCACACATACACAGTACACCAGTGTTTTAGATGGAAACCCAAATTGGGAGAAAACCACATAATGCTTTTTCTTATATGTCTTAAAGAATTACAATCATTGGAAGCACCAACTTCCTTTTTTTTCCAGCTGCAACTGGAAGGAGTCTCCAACCCCCTAGTTTCTCAGGCTACAACCTGAGGGAAGCTCCAACTCCCCAATTTCCTAGATACAACCAGAAGGAGGCTACGACCCCCTATGCTCTCTGGATACAACCACCTGTCCTTGCCCCGTATCCAATCTGTAAAACTGCCTTGTAATCAAACCGAACCTGAACTGAACATGTATCTACAAAAATACAATAGATACATGACCTACAGTGATGCAACCCACGCATGTATGTGCCCTATCTGTTATGCAACCCACATATGCCTTCTGAAACTAGGGTTTCCTTTCACTTGAAAACCTTTGACCCTCTGTAACTTCTTTCACATAGATTTGTAACCTGTCACTGTATCCACACTGTAACTGTACCCTGTGCATGCATCCTCATACATAACCTCTACTCAAGGTAAGTATGTCTCTCTCTACTCATGTGCCATATAGGTATGTGTAATCATGAACAATTATAATATCCCTCACATGATCTTAGCCATCAACCCCTTTTTGATATTCAATTTCTCAATACATCAATAAATACAAGATCTCAACCATGTACCATAAAAACTCTTAGCCATGTGCCAAGAAATACAAGATGGGCCTCAATAAGAAGTATCAATGATAAATATACCAGCATTGTATTTATGTAGATATGACTTATACAGAAGATCCCATGTAGCCACTAGTCTCTCTAGGGAGAATCCTCAAATCTCCATTGCCATTCCTCATGCATACATCAAAATCCAACTATTCATAGAAATAAGACATACCTTTTGAACCAATGGATGGATCTGATGCATCTGAGCACTCTAGACCTTCCTGGGAGCTTGATCTCAGAATCTAGAACCTCTTCACCTTCATCTTCTTAAGTTTCATGGATTTATCAACATATACTCACCCTATACACAGTCAGCCTGCGTACATACTCACCCCATACATAGCCAACCCATGTATACCTTCAATGTATAGGCACCCTATACACAAACAACCCGTTTATGCCTAAAAAAATAGGGTTTTCTGGGAATCCAAGAATTTCACTGTCAACCCTTCGTGCTACCTCAGACGTTCGCCACTTCATATGTATCCACAAGTATTTACAAGAATCTTTACACAAGAAAATAGATATACAATATGTACAAGTGTGTGTTTAATGAGTGAGATTTGCCTCTTATTTATATCTTCATGTAGCCTTACACTTTCCTTATTTTAGGGCTTTTTCATTTAAAATAATTTCTTTTGCAAATAACTTTGACCCTTGGGGGATTCTATAAGACTTATGAGGGGTTCTCCAACTTAGTATGGTCATAACTCTCTAACCATGAGGAGTTATGTGATGTTCCACATACCACCACAAATGGCATAACAAGCACTGTCCATCTAGGATAGTTTCCCTGACAAATTCACTATCCTTCAACTCATTATTCCATTCTTTAGCATGGGTTCTCTTACTTTGTAAAGCATCTTCCCATGAGGGATTTCACCATAAGGGGACCACTTTGGAGTTCATCCATCTTTACTTCTTATCCACCATGACAAGACAATAATGAGTGATCTTTACATCAAATAATCTTGGGTCCATTACCCAAACCTTTGTGCTATGGGGCTTTCTTCAAGGGTTGACATCAATGACAACCAACCTTAATCAACAATATCTCCCTTTGGCATTAATGGCAACACTCTGATGCAATATTGAAATCATATCACTCTTGCTCCCCCTGGAACCATGCCTCTGTCCTCTATATCTGATAAATCTGCCTCTGTCCTCTGCATTTGATAAATCTGCTCCCCCTGGAAACATGCCTCTGTCCTCTACATCTAATAAATCTCTCCCCCTTTGTCATCAATGCCAAAGGTATCTTTCCATCTAGGGTTTCTCCCCCTGACTAAACTTTCCTCTTATGGTGCTTCTTCGTGTACATCTAAGACATATAAGATAAGCATTCATTTTGGAGTAGAAATAATTCCAAGTCTTTGGCAAAGATATTCAAAGGCTTCCAGTGGAAGTGGTTTTGTAAAGATGTCTTCCACTTGGTCTTTTGTGCCCACATACTAAACTCTAATGTTCTTTTCTGCAACCTGTTCTCGTAGAAAGTGATACTTGATTGGAATGTGCTTTGTCTTGGAGTGCATCACCAGGTTTTTTGAGATACTGATGGCACTTGTATTATCACAATATATTGGAATGGGCTCATGATACTCAACCTGTATATTTGTCCAAGTTTGTTTCATCCAAAGAACCTGTGTACAACATGTTGCTATTGCGATATACTCTGTCTTTAATGTAGATAGAGATACTAATGATTTTTTCTTGCTTAGCCATGATACCAAACACTCACTTAAGTAGAATGTTGCTCCACTAGTGCTTCATCGGTCATCAATACAACCTGCCCAATCTGCATCTGTGTAGGCAATAAGTGATAGATATTTTCCTTTTGGATACCATAGTCCAAACTCTTATGTTCCTTTGAGATATCTGAAAATCTTTTTTACTGCTAATACATGTGATTCCTTTGGTGCTGCTTGAAATTGTGCCACCTATCCAACTGCCTACATTACATATGGTCTGGATGTTATCACATATAGTAGGTTGTCAATCATTGACCTGTATTTCCTCTGATCTATAGACTTCGAATCATCATATTTTCTCAACTTACAACTGGTTTGCATGGGAGTGATAATTGGTTTTCAATCTTCCATTCCGAACCTCTTTAGCATTTCTCTGATATACTTGGTCTAAGAAATAAAAAATACTTGGTTGCTTTGATGTATATGAAGTCCCAGAAAGAAGGATAGTTCTCCAAGTAATGACATTTCAAATTCATTCTGCATCTCTTTTGCAAATTTTTTTCTTAACCTATTATCATCACTACCAAAAATAATATCATCAACATAAACTTCAATTAATAAAATATTACCTTGACTTACCTTGATGTAAAGGTTGTTGTCTGCACTTACTTTTCTGAACCCTGCCTACTACAGATACTTATCCATTCTGGAGTATCATTCTCTAGGAGCCTATTTTAGACCATACAAGGCCTTCTTTAATTTACACACATAGTCTGTGTTCTCTGAAAACTGAAATCCTTTTGGTTGTTCAATGTAGACTTCTTCTTCAAGTTCCCCATTTAGAAAAGATGATTTTACTTCCATGTGATATACTTTAACATTTTTGGAGCATTCATAAGCTAAAATAAAATGGATTGCTTCCATTCTGGAAACTAGGGAAAATGTCTCTTCAAAGTTGTTTCCTTCAATCTATGCATATCCTTTACATACCAATCTAGCTTTGTTCCTTGTAACCTGTCCATCTTCATTCAATTTATTCCTGAAAACTCATTTTGTGTCGATCACATTCTTATT
>JZKD02S1922928.1:612692-631294 GCA_000966675.3 Picea glauca
GGACCCCACAATGCCTCTCAAATACCCCTGTACTCTCTCTAGCATCCATCTGGCTACTCTGGTCATCATAAATCTCTGCCCTGTGATGATGTCCCAAAGTGGGGACATTACATATTAGTAGAACATTTTCTGCCTTTTCATTCTTGTTCCCAATTTGGAATGTGCCTTTTCCAATGATTTTGGCTGAATCATCATTTCCAAAGGAGATTGATCCATCTCTTTCCTTTCGTAATGTAAGAAACTTATCTCTATCACCTGTCATGTCTTTTGAATATCCACTGTCAACATACCAACCACGTTTCTTTTGTTTATCTTGTAGAGAAACTGTGCATTCTTCATTGTTATACTGATCTTGCTTTCTTACCCATGTCGTTTTCTAATGTTCATGTTTGTGATTCTGTTGAGGTTCTTTAGGAGGGACTATCATTCTGCAATTTTTGGCCATGTGCCCAAAATTGTTACATTTGTAACATTCCACTTCAGTTCTCAAAGATTCAAACCTAGTGTAGCTTCTTCTATGTGTTTCACTAGGTATTCTTGAATAACCCCTTTGTGTATGGCTCTCAAAGTAGTTATTATTCCTGTTGTTAGCTTTACAATTTACAGCTTTATGTCCAAAATTATTACATGCATAACATAAACCAAAAAATATAGTTTGATACCTGGTAGTTGAAGATCTTCTGAAAGGAGGTGCTCTTATGAATCCTTCTTCTTCTTGAGGCCTGTTTATCTGTTGTTTTTTCTTAAATATGAATCTTCTCAGTGGAGGAGTGTCCCTGTAATCTTCCTTGTATATCTTTTTATCTCCTTTGATTGTTTGTGCATAGATTTTTGGATTTATTTCTTGCACTGTTGTTTTGGAGCTTGATTCTTTTTCTGTCTGATTGTATCCAAGTCCATACTTGTCAATATGAGATTTTTGACTATTGATAATGTCATCCAGAACTTTTGAGCTATTCTTCATATTTTTCTTTAGAATATCCTTTCTTAGTGTGACAATCTCTGCTTCTAGGTTTCTAATAATCATGTCCTTTTATTCTAGCTGTTCTTTGAGTGCTTATTCAATTCTTTTATCTTATTCTATTTGAACCTTCAATTTTGTGATCATTTGTTCTAGTTCTTGAGTGTCCTTTTTCTTATCTAGTTCTGCTTGTAGTTTCTTTTTTTTCTTCTTTTCTCTTCTGATAACTTCTATGGAACTCATTAAGTCTTCTCAGAAGTCAACTTCTGCCTCTTCAATTTCTTCTTCATATGCTTCTTCATATTCTTCTTCAGAGTCTTTTTTATTAGATTCTTCTACTGCCATGAATATAAATCTCCCTGTTGCACTGTCACTGACTTCATCTTCATCTAATGATGAGATGTCTTCTTTGGTCCAAAAGCTTTTCTTGAAAATTTTCTTTGTAGTTCTTTTTCCTTTATATGTATGTCTTCCTTTTGAGTGACCTTCATCATTTCTCTTTTTCTTATGAGGACATTTGTTAGCAAAATGACCAATACCATCACAATTAAAACAAATTAAAGGAAACTTACCTCTATAACTACTGTTGGTTCCCTTGTTCAGCCTTTTGACGAAGTTGGCCACTTCTTCATCATCTTATGAGACGTTGTTGTTGCTGCTATATTCTTCTTGTTCCTTTTTCTTTTTCTTTGATCTTTTGGATGATTTGAAGGTTGCTTCTTTTACATCTAGATTTTCCTGTTCAGTTCTCATCTTATATGCTATGAATATTCCATGTAGTTCATCCATGCTTATTGAGTTTAGATCCGATCTTTCTTCTAGTGCTGATATATTAGGGTTGAATCTCATAGGAAGAGATATTAGTACCTTTTGAACAATTATAGATTCTTCGATTTCTTCTTCCAATCCTATGATTGCATTCACTGTTACATCAACTCGCAAGAAGTAGGTTGTGATATCTTCATATTCCTTCATTTTTATTTTTTTGAACTGACCTTTGTAAGTTTGAAGTTTTGCTGCATTGAATTTTGAATCTCCTTCATAAATATTTCGAAGCTTGTCCCAAATCTGTTTAGCAGATTTACAATGTGCAACTTTGGTGAATATCGTATCACTGAGACCATTCAAAATTTCTTTTTTGGCTTTGGAATTATTCTCACCAAGTTTCACTGCTTTGTCATTTGTTCGTGGAACTGTTGGTGTTGTGTATCCATCTACAATTTATTTCCAAACTTGAAATCCCTGTGCCTGTATATATGTCTTCATCCTTATGCTCCAAAAAGCATACTTCTATCCATCAAACTGTGGTATTCCATTTTTATACGATTTGGTACTCTTCATGATCTACCTTTCAATGGTTAAATTGATTTCTGAAGGAACCTTCTTTGATACCAATTTTTGGATTACTGAGAGGGGGGGTGAATCAATAATAGCATAATTATAATTCTTTTTTCTTCAAATGTTATATCAATGTAGAATTATTATCCAATAATGACCAGTAAGAAATAAACAATCACACATATACACAGTCCACCAATGTTTTACGTGGAAACCCAAATCGAGAGAAAACCAAAGACTTATTTTTCTTATATGTCTTAAAGAATTACATTCATTGGAAGCACCAACTTCCTTTGTTTTCTAGCTGCAACTGGAAGGAGGCTCCAACCCCCTAGTTTCTTAGGATACAACCTGAGGAAAGCTCCAACTCCCCAATTCTCTGGCTACAACCAGAAGGAGGCTACAACTCCCTATGTTCTCCAGCTACAACCGGAAGGTGGCTACAACCAACTGTCCTTGCCTCGTATCCAATCTTTAAAACTTCCCTGTAATCAAACCGTACCTAAACTGAACATGTATCTACAAAAATACAATAGATACACAACCTGTAGTGATTCATCCTGCATATGTATGCACCATATCTATTATGCAACCCATGCATGCATTCTAAAACTAGGGTTTCCTTTCACTTCAAAACTTTTGACCCTCTGTAACTTCTTTCACATAGATCTGTAACCTGTCACTGTATCCACACTGTAACTGTACCCTGTGCATGCATCCTCATACATAACCTCTACTCAAGGCAAGTATGTCTCTCTCTAGTCATGTGCCATATAGGTATGTGTAATAATGAACAAGTATAATATCCCTCACATGATCTTAGCCATCAACCCCTTTCTGATATTCAATTTCTCAATACATCAATAAATACAAGATCTCAACCATGTACCATAAAAACTCTTAGCCATATGCCAAGAAATACAATATGTGCCTCAACAAGAAGTATCAATGATAAATATAGTAATATTGTATTTATGTAGATATGACTTATACAGAAGATCCCATGTAGACACTAGTCTCTCTAAGGAGAATCCTCAAATCCCCATTACCATTCCTCATGCATATGTCAAAATCCAACTATTCATAGAAATAAGGCATACCTTTTGAACCAATGGATGGATCTGATGTATCTGAGCACTCTAGAACTTCTTGGGAGCTTGAGATCAGAATCTAGAACATCTTCACCTTCATATTCTCAAGTTTCATGGATTTATCAACATATACTCACCCTATACATAGTCATCCAGCGTACATACTCACCCTATACATAGCCAGCCTGTGTATACCTTCAATGTATACACACCCTATACATAGACAACTCATGTATGCCTCAGAAAATAGTGTTTTCTGTGAATCCGAGAATTTCTCTGTCAACTCTTCGTGCTACCTCAGACATTCGCCACTTCATATGTATCCACAAGTATTTACAAGAAGCTTTACACAAGAAAATAGATATACAATATGTACAAGTGTGTGTTTAATCAGTGAGCTTTGCCTCTTATTTATATCTTCATGTAGCCTTACACTTTCCTTATTTTAGGGCTTCTTCATTTAAAATAATTTCTTTTTCAAAGCACTTTGACCCTTGGGGGATTCTATAAGACTTATGAGGGGTTCTCCAACTTCATATGGTCATAACTCTCTAATCGTGAGGAGTTACGTGATGTTCCATATACCACCAAAAATGGCATAACAAGCACTATCCATCTAGGATAGTTCCCCTGACAATTTCATTGTCCTTCAACTCATTATTCCATAACTAAGCATGGGTTCTCTTACTCCACAAAGCGTCTTCCCATGAGGGATTTCACCATAAGGGGACCACTTTGGAGTTCATCCATCTTTGCTTATTATCAACCATGACAAGACAATAATGAGTCATCTTTACATCAAACAATATTGTGCCCATTACCCAAACCTTTGTGCTACAAGGCTTTCTTCAAGGGTTGACATCAATGACAACCAACCTTAATCAACACATCTATGGAAACAAAGCATGCAAGAGAATATAACTCTAATGAAATTTAAAACTACCTGTAATTAAAGGTATTTAAATGACAAACAAAAAAGAGAAAGAGACTAAATATGAGGATTGATCCAATCACTCACACACACTTTGAAAACCAACAAGTCTTAGATCATTTGTAGGAGTAGATCTCCCATATAAAACTACCAAACATCAGAAACACCACTACTATCTTGATTTTCAATTTAAAGGAAGGTGCTTGATTATAGATATGGAACAAAAACTAAATGTTATTAATCATTTTGTACACTTAGGCTATGATCAAAACATAGTATTATAATTGTCATTGTTTGAGTTGTAATTAAAATTAATGTACAAAGTACGCAAACTCTTAAAGTTGTAAGGAATGTGCAATTGCAATCCAAATTATATAAATGTTGAATAAAATATTTTTGAGATCATAAAAATTGTTATAGTGCAAGTTGTAGGTTAGGAAAATACTGACCCAAACACAAATCAAGTGCTACAACTTGGGAATCCTACACCCAGTGTAACCTCGATGTAGGTCTCGCACCAAGGGTGACTAGGTCACTCTAGGGAGGCAATCCTGGTGACCCTGGGAGGATTGAGATGGATATGGATAGAGATGTAAGTGAATCCCCTAGAATTTAAGTCTAAGTGGAGTGAAATGTGGGAAGAGGTGATTTGCAGTTCAAGTGATTGTTTCCCCAAAGGTATAGTAGTTCCTCGAAATGATTGTACCTACCCGAGACACAAGAAAATCCAACTTGCAATGATATATGTTAGTATGGATCAACAAGTTAATATTTATGTCCCTAATGTTCATCAATATATGATATTTTATATCAGGAAGTAAGACATTCAAATCCGTATGTAAAACAAAATATCAGTAAAGAATATTATCAATGAGTATGGTAATCAAGTATGACTGAAAAATGGCAGTTTAAGGATAAATAAAGCAATCTGTTATAACAATATATTTTCTGCAGAAAATTTCATCCTTATATCTGTAGCATTAAATGGCATGCAACAACAAAATTAACCATGGAAAAGTGCCAAGAACTAGCCCAAAAGGTGTGCCCTAGTTAGTAGAGAAAGTGAGCAAAATTAGAGAGCTAGTCTAGGGTTAGTTTAGGAGTTAAGAGAGTGTTAGTAGATAGGGTTATGCAACCCTAATGGATGTAGATTAAAGTTTGTAACAAAAATTATATTATTAGGAGAGAGGGGATTATGTAGTAGGGGAAGACTCCTCTCAATGAGGAAAACCAACTTCAAGCAAGAAGCCTTTCAAAAAATCAAAATTTTCGTTTCCCAAGGCAATGATTTTATATCTCCATTGCAAAAAATATATGACTAGTTCCTTTACTATTGGTCAATGGAGTCAAATTAAGTAAGATCTAGAGAATCTACCTCCTTTGGGGTGTAATCCCTTTTACTTCTCAAGGAAAGTTTCTCTAGCTAGGGTTTAATCTAAGAGGGTGTATGTCTTTATACTTCTCTTAGCAAACCCTTGTTTAATCAATAAGGTGAAGCAATAAAATGATGATGAATATGGTGGGGGTGTATGCCCTTATACTTTCCACCTAGCTCCTAGCACAACAATCCTTGACTTGGAAAAAATGATAACATATGAGTAGAATACCATACCAAAATAAAGAAAGATGTTAAGGTAATCCACCATAAAAGCTAGAAAAACATCATCCATGGCTAGCACCTCACTCCTCCATAAACCATTCATTAGCATAGTCATAAACAAGTGCACAAGAGACTAATAGAGCCAAATATAACGAAAATTTCAGATCAATACTTCTCACCATGAGGGAGAGTTATGTTAAAATGAGATCTTATGATCTCTTATTTATACAAAATTTCACCAAGGTGAATTGTCCACAAATTAAGGGGTAAACCACAAGATTAGGGGTCAAAAAACCTAATCTTTCAACCCTAATATTTCCCCCTTAACTAAGAGTTATTAAACAATTCATTTAAAATTTCACTTTTGCACAAATAAAACCCTAATTTACATGGACGTCACCCCTTTAGGGGACGTTTTGGCACTAGGAGAAGGTCATTGGTGATGTAGGAGGGTAGTAAGGTTTCCCAAAGACACATTTCAAGCATCCAAATGTCTTCCTTCATGGTCAAAGCCTCAAACACCTCAAAACTTCCAAGCGCCAATGCATATCATCTCACCACCATGCCTTAGCCCCAAGGATGATTTTAAGGATGGAAATTTATTTTAAAATGTAGAAACCTTGGTGAATATTATTAATCCCTCATATGTCAACTATAAATGTTTGGCGATATTTTTTAAAAAATATTCAAATTTCTAAGTATTTTATATAGTTTTTATAAAATTTTGGTGACTTTTAAGGTAAAATAGTTTTATCCTATAGAATTTGGGCGAATCATTTTTAAAATAACAAATCTCATTTTTGGAAAAACCATAGAAAATTAGCCCATGAGCGAAATTTAGCCCCTAAAACCATCCTTTCTTAGCCCCCCAATTTTCTTCAATAACCTCTTTTACATCCTTGCTTTGTTTCTCTGTCAATAACCATGGAAGGGAACTTATATTTATTCCATCTGAATCACTATTTGAATGAATAACATTTTGCATTGCATGATTTTCATCCTTATTGTCATTAAAAATATTCAAAAAAAAATATTTATCACTCCTTCCATCTAAGATTTTCCATAACGTTTATGTTACATTTTTCCCGATGTGCATTTTATCAAACAAATGAAAACTTTTTAGCTGCTCATAGTAGGGGAGCCTACTGAATTGTATGGGATAAATTTTCATTCCTCGTGGAAGCGCCCCATTATTAATTCCTTCATTACGACCTTCAAGGTGAAGCATATAAATTAAAGATATTACAACAATACTCTTCAATTAGTACAATGAACAAAATGCAATAAAAATATTAAATATTCCAGAAATTCCAGGTATGATATAGATGATTTGATCCAATATACCTTAATGATTTCTATAACTTCCATATACAAGGTTCCATTCTCCGTGGTTTAATCTAGTCTCTTCTTTCCCATTGAAAAGATGTTTCTCGGTACTTCAATACCTATGGTTAGTAGAGAGGAAGTGTTTATACTCATCAAACACCTCCTTTCCTAAACTTCTTGAGCGATGAGATTTCATCTTCGGACCACAAAATGGACATGGAAATTTACCCTTTGTTTGAAGACCTGCAAGAGATGGATTAAATTTATATCAATTATTCGAAGTATGTTTAATGAAGGTATTATATAAAAAAACATGTGTGATATGAACTTCATAAAATTAAACACTATTAAAGTGCACTATAATGTTATAACATACCACAAAAATGTGTTATCCCTAGGGAATCCTAAATTGTTTATACAAGCATTGCATGGAATTTAAATTCCCTTTGTGTACCTACTGGTCTATATATATCATACATAGTGATGCCCTTCCATAACTTTAGTAACTCGTTGATAAGAGGCTCAATATATACACTCATATATTTGAATTGGTACTTACCTAATAAAAAATATAAAACATAATTATAAGACATAATTGAACATATATTAGTCAACAAAAAAATATAAGACATAATTATGAAACAAACAAGACAAATGAGATGTTACTGTGCTAAAAAAAATATCCTAAACAAATTCCTGGAACAATCATTGCCAACAATATGTGCTCCCTCTTTATTGGCATCCATGGAGGAATGTTATTGTTGATAACAAAAACAGGCCACACTGAGTATGTAGATATGAACTCTCCAAATGGATTGACATCGTCGACTACAATGAAATCCTAATATTACGAGGTCCGTCTTCAAAATGTGGCCATATTTCCTCTATCTTCTTAAATACAGATCCATCCACAGGAATTTGAAGAACACCATCTTTACTTCTGTTCTTTGCATGGTAATCCATAAATTGTGCTATTTTCACCTGAAAAATCGTCGCAAACGTGGAATTATAGGAATATAACGAAGAACCTTGCGAGGCACCTTTTTTGTTACTTGATTGATTCAATATATACTAATTTGACATTTCAAGCATTATTCTTTTGACACATGTTCTCCATAATATAGAATATGATCATCTAGACAAGCATGAATAGCTTGATACTCCATTCCAGTATCTTTCATTATGGCATGTAAATCTTGGTATGTGCAATATAAAACATTTGACAGTGGTAACAAAAAAATCACCTAACAATCTACAACATAAAAAATCAATACTGGTTAATGTAAAGAATATTGATCATACATATTGCATCCAAATTTTACAGATGATCAAATAACAATAAAAATAGAGGAAAAAAGAAAACCTTTATCATCATGTACTAAGTTTGACAAAATATATTACATACCTTAGCAGTTGTGTGACACAAGTGTTTGACAAACCATTCATACATGAGAAACATTATAGAAGAGAGGAGACTTGTTTTGGAGCCTTCATAAAGAGGTTGAATTTCCTTTTCAAGTACACGTATATCAAAAAAACCATCAATTTGGTCATCATGATCATCCAGTCGAGAATTATTAAATGTCTCATGGATCAATATATTTGTCTCATATTCTTCAACTGTGTTATTAGCATCATCATCTTCTTCCATAGGATCATTAACTTGATCTTCAATATTCGCTCCATGTTCTGGAATAGGTTACTTTAAAACCACGTCTTCCTCCACGGGTAATTCCCCAGGGCATCGTTCCTTTATAATTACAAAAAATGAAGTAATATTATTGTATATAACAAATATTAAAACAATCCAGACGTTTACAAATATAATATAGGAAAACAGAGAACATGAACATGAATCTCCATATTTCCTTTATTGTCCTCTTCCTGTCAAATATGACATTCAACCAGTGTGGGATTTTCACTTTCCATTAGTGATTTTAAAAAAATGTTGACATTACTAGGAACTGGAATTGATCTTCAAAACGTTTAAAAATGAAACAATTACCAATATAAAAGAGGAATTAGCATCTTTACAAATAATTCTCAAACAGGGTGTCGGTACCAATATCAAAAGAGGAATTAAAAAATCTGCAAATATTTCTCAAACATATCCCTATGTAAGTAAAAAAAATGAAAATATCCCTATGCTACTTTTTTAATTAAGCTCTAAGACCAAATTGGATGAAGGAACAAATAATTATGACTGCATTTCCAATTCAAAAAATTAGTGGAGGATAATAATGATAGAAATAATATATATGTTGTAATGTTGATTAATACAAAAATAGACAAATAAAAAATCATGAAACCCGGTACCCCAATTCACATATGGAATCTCCTTTTTGTTGGGACCAATGCTCGATGCATTTCCTGTCATGGGCATACTGTGGAGCGAAAAAACACATGTTTTGGATCAAAAATTTAATGATAAAATACATATTTGACACCCATAAACCATTCATTCAACAAACACGACAAAACATAAACCACCCTTATCTATCCCCCTAAACCCTGTACCTTCAAGGTGCCAGGACATGAACATGAAATCTCCATATCTCCTTTATTGTCCTCTTACTGACAAATACGACATTCAACTAGTGTGGCATCTACACTTTCCACTAGTGATTTATGTTTAAAAACCTATAAGCCAACCTAACCCCTTAATCCCTAACCCTAAACCTCTAACCACTACTCTCTAAAATCCCATTAACCTCTAATTCTAGCTAGGACCTAAACCCATAAACCTACCTTAACCCCTAAATCCTTAACCACTAAGCCCTAATCTATCCTTATTAACCCTTGAAATGCTAAAATATTAACCCATGTTAGGTACCATATCTATTATAATATAAAAGAAACAGAAATACTACAGAGAATAACAAAGAAACAACACAATAGATGAAACCACGTCACCAGAATAATACCTTTATTTATAGGAAAAAATGTTCACTTCCCTCTTTGAGGTGGAAACCTCCAGCAGAGCAACGCTCTATTACAATAATTATCAATACAAAAATTTTCATTCCCTTGACTCCTATTTATACTAAATCTATCTACCACAAAAACAATCTAGAAGAAGATCTTCTAGAAGTGGAATCTTCTATTAGGTCTTCTTACATTTGACTTATTCTTCATTATTACTAGGCCTTATTAATATTGTCCTTTATTATATGGAAAATATATTATTATACCTACATGAAGGGTTAGGGATGTTAGGTCCCTAACATGCCCTCTCCCTTAAAAACAGTCTTGTTCTCAAGGCTTGAGATGAGAAAATTGGTACAGAATGATAATGGCTCCCAGGTGGAATCTGTTGGAGTTGTGTATTTCCATTGTAATAACACTTCCTTGATGGTGCAATGATAGAGATGACACTCACACTGGTCCAAGAATTCTTGTGGCTACAACCAGATGGAGGCTTCTTCATCCAACTTGGGGAGATTGGTTTGAGTTTGACACTTAGTTCCAATCACCTTCTTTAAGAATGAAACATGAAAAACTAGATGGATCTTACAATGACTTGGCAAGGATAACTGGTAGGCGACCAGTCCCAGGTGCTTGAGAACTGTATAAGGACCGTAAAATTTAGGCATAAGTTTCTGACAATGTTCAACCTTGAGTGAATTCTTCTGATAAGGTTGCAGTCAAAGAAACACTTGGTCCCCTTCAGCAAATTGACGTTCGGAATGACCTTGATATGATTTTCTCTTCATGTGATTCTGAGCCATTAGAAAATTTTCTTTGAAGGAATGGAGAATAGCCTCTCAAACTATAATAGTTTGTTCAATTTCCTGAGCCTTTGAGACACCTAGCATGTATGAGAGAATGAAAGGTGTCTTTTTCCCATATATTGCTGCAAAAGGAGTCATGTGAGTAGTTGTATGTTAAGAGGTGTTGTATCACCATTCAATGAGTGGTAACCATTGAGCCCATTGATTATGCCTCTCATATGAAAAACACCTCAAATATGTTTCCAAACACTTTTTGACGACTTCAGTTTGGCCATTAGTCTAAGGATGATAGGATTTGCTGAGATTCAATTGTATTCCCTGTAGCCTAAACAATTATTTCCAAAAATTTCTCATGAAAGTGGGATCTCGTTAAGAAACAATAGAATGAGGCATGCCATGAAGCTTGGATATATGATCCATGAAAAGTTGAGCCATAGTGGAGGTGGTAAATGGGTGTTGAAGAGCACATAAATGAGCATATTTGGAAAGAAGTTCAATTACCACCATGATGATTGACTTATTGCCCGATTTAGGTAATCTCAAAATGAAATCCATAGAGATATCCCTCTAAATAGTGGGTGGAATTGAAAGCAGTTGTAGTGTTCCATGGGTCTTGAGTTTTCTCTCTATCATAAGCTTTGGTAAACCCTGAGTGATCAGTTATAGGTGTAGCATGAATCTCATAAACAAACATGGATTTAAGTTGTGACTATTTACATAAATACAAACAACCTTTGTAGTGAAGATCATCATTGTGGCAATATTACCCTGGGGAAAATAGAGAATTGGATTGCAATTGTTGGATTAGATGCAGAATTTTGGGATCTTTCAACCATTCTTGGAGGAAAGCTTGGAGCCAACATGGTACAATGAAGGAGAGGGAAAATATGGACCCTTCATCTTCATATTTTCTTAAAAAAGAATCAACAACCACATTGTCTTTTCCTTTCTTGTAAATGATCTCATAATCATATCCAAATAACTTAGTCACCCATTTTGGTTGCTCTGGGGATGAAAGACATTTCTCCAAAAAACACTTGAGGATTTTATGATCTATATTAATTTGGAAGTGTTTCCCCAATAGATAAGGGTGCCAGAGATCCATGGCATGCAAAATAGACAAAATTTCCTTTTCATAGATTGATTGGCCCAAATTTCGCTCTGATAGTTGTTTGTTGGTAAAGGCCAAAGGATGGTCATCTTTCATACGGACTACTCCAATTCCTTTCCCTAAAGCATCATAGTCCAAGACAAAGGTATCCATGAAGTCAGGAAGGGCCAGGACAAGAGTGGTGCACATAGCCTCCTTTAAGGCTTGGAAGGAATTATCAGGTATTGGAGTCCAAGTGAAAGCATTCTTTTTAAGGAGAGCAGTGAGAGGGGTTGCAATTTTTCCATAATTCTTAAAAAACTTGTGATATTATCCTGTTAAACCCATAAAACCATGCCATCTTTTGATATTCTTAGGGTGATGCCAATATTTCATAGATTCAATTTTCTTAGAATCCACCTTGACACCATCCTTTCCAACAATATGAACCAGGTACTCCACTTCCTAAGATCCAAAAGCGCATTTATATTGTTTGAGAAACATTTGGTGCTGAGAGAGTAGATGAAGAAATCGATCCACATGAGAAATATGGGTTTTCCATGTTTTACTATAGATGAGAATATAATCAAAGAAAAATAAGACAAGAGGATGGATAAAAGGATGGAAGACATGATTCATGAGGCTTTGGAAAGTGGAGGGATGATTACAAAAACTAAAAGGCATGTCCAAGAACTCATAGTGGCCCTCATGAGTTCAAAATCCAATCTTAGGAATGTCTTCTTCTTTCATATGTATCTAGTGGTAGCCATAACTAAGATCAATTTTAGTAAAGTACTTGGCACCACCTAATTCATCCAAGAGATCATCAAAGACATGAATGGGAAATTTGTCTTTGATGGTGAGTTTGTTGAGGGTGAGAAAGTTAGGAAACATGTGCCACGAACCTTATTTCTTAACTACCATGACCACATGAGAAGGATAGAGGCTAGTACTAGGACAGATAACACCCGTGGTGAGAAATTCTTGAACAATTTTCTCAATTTCATTTTTCTGGGCAAAGGGATGATGATAGGGAAAAACATTGGGAGGAAGGTTGTCAGGGACAAGGGGAATGGAATGATCATGAACACCACGGGAAGGGGAAGTCCCTGGGGAGTGGAAAGAGTAGCTTGATGTTTAGAGAGGATGGATTGGAGGTCATGATGCACAGAGGGTGTCTCAGTAGCTTGAATGGAATGGAGTTGTGAAATAATTCCATAATGACCTTTTTTAGGAGCTTTTCCATGCGATGGGAACTGATGATCTCAAGGGAACCTGTTGTGATTCCTTGGAACTTATACTATTGGCCCTCCTAGTTGAATTGCATGGTGAATTACTTAGAATACATTAGAATGGGGCCAAGAGACCTTAACCATTCGGTACCCATATAAATGTGACAACCTCCCATGTCGATAGAAAACATATGATATTTCATGTTGTAGTAATCAATTTGCAGACACACATTTTCATAACGCCCCCAACATTTCATGACCCTCCATTGGAAATCATGATTTGAAAGTTGTCCACTGCACGAATATAACAATTATCTTCTTGGGAAATGCAAAAATGAATAAAATTATTGGTGTTTCCACTATCAATTAGGATAATGACCTTCTGATGCTTAATGTAACAAATTATCTTGAGGGTTTGGGGAGCAAAGAAGCTAGTGAGAACATTCAAGGAAATGATTGGTTTGACTTCTGGGGGGTCCGAGGGTGGAGTAATGTTAGTGGGTTCAGATGAATTGGCCACAAGGGGAGCCTCAATATTATCTTCAGAAACATCCTCAGAGATGGCCATTTAAATTTGTGCCCATGAAAATATTTGTCATCACAGCTATAAAAAAGGCTGTTGATTTGGCCTTCAACCATTTATGCCTGGGTCAATTTATGGATCTTCAATGGAGTGGAAGGAGGGGCAAGAGTGTGATGCAGGAGCATCTATCCATGTCAGCCAGCCAGCCATGCCAGTGAATTCAAATCGCACGCTAAAAGAGAGGCGCAGTCCTCATTCAAATTTGAAATTGAATGTAATTAAATGCTTAGGTTGGTGATCCATGGAAGCCGTGCCTTTGTGCAGGTGTTAGGTAGATCATCTTTAATGCTAGATCGGCTGAGATATAGATCCAGATGCTGGACTAGAAAACCATTTATTGTAATTGAATAGAGTAGGTAGACCTGGAGGGAAGTGCTCTAAGAGCCCCTCAGGTAAAAGAGATTTGGAGATCTCATTTTGAGTTAGTGTGGTAGATGAGTAGCAGAGAAGAGTAGAGCCAGAGAGAGCTTGAGAACACCATTGTAAATAAAGGCATTTTCCATTTTAATATAATCAGAGGCAGTTTTTCCTGCATATGTTCTGTGTTATGTGGATGTCTGTGTGTGTTCTTTTATATTCTCTAAATGCATGTATGTTAGGCATTTGCAGGGAGTTTGTGTGATTTTAGGTGAAGGTCTTTGAGGCTTCACACTAGGAGGGTGTGAAAGAACGTTGCGGGTTCTGAGAGATGTGCACAGAGGTTGCACTTATGAACACTGTGGGGTTCAGACAAAGGCGTGTTGCGGCACAAGAGCTGAAATCAACAACTCAGAGGAGTGAAGACCTCAAGGTTGTTGAATACCTTGGAGGTAAGGCTGTGTATGAGAGACACAGTTGCAGACAGAATTCTGTCGTGAATTCTATAGAGCTTTGCCAAGTGGGCATTGAGCATATGCACAAGGTGCAGTTGAAGGAACTCTGTTGTGAGTTCAGACAAAATCTCTAAGGAGTTCTGTGAAGCTCTACTAGGTGGGCATTGAGCCAGTGCAAGGAGTGCACAGAGGAAGGAACTCTGTTGTGAGTTCAAAAGAAGCCAGAATCATTGAGGATTCTGAGAGCTCTGCCAGGAGGGAATCGATCAAGTGCAAGGAGTGCACAGAAGAAGACAGAACTGTTGAATGTTATGTGGAGAAGATACTCCGCCAGGAGGGTGTTGAGGAAGTGTGCAGATAGGCACATAAGTGAAGAGAACTCTTTGAGTTCTAGAACTTAGAGGAAGAATCCATTGAGGGATCTTCATTGGGTTGTTGAATACCCAGAAGGCTCAGCAAGAGGTTGCTTGAGTGAAGGACAACTAGAAGGGTGTCATATTTCTCCATCTGTGGGAGAAAGAAAGTTGAAAGACAAAACCCATTAGGAGTCTGAGTGGTTGAGAAGCTCAGGAGGGACAGTGCTTTCACGCACAGAGTCGGGCTGCAAGGAGTGCAGAGACTAAAGAACTCTTTGGAGGAGTTTAGAGTACCCAAAGCTCAGGAGGGTCAGCGTTGTATACGCACAACGAAGCTCAAAGCGAAGGAGTTCACAGAGAGAAGAGAAAGCAAAGGTCGATGCCTTTGAGGGGTTGAAGTTTTCTCCCAACTCTGGGATGAAGCACAAGAAGCTCAGGAGAGCTCAGCAGTCGTCAGATTGGCTATAGAAGGAAGAGATCTGGACCATTGAGGAGTTACGTCCAGGAGGAGCTCAGTAGGAGCCTACAGAAGGAGGAGGTTGTGGACCGTCAGATGTTCACCTAGAAATCCCGTAAGCCATAGGATCGGGAGAAGATGCTCAGAGTTTAGCCTCTGGAGAAAGCACACAAGGATAAAGGATCTGGGCCGTCAAATCTAGAGCAGGTACCCATCAACCGTCGGATTGGACAGGAGCTGCACGAGGTTTATCCATCGGGATAGCAGCCATCAGGAAATCGGTATTTTCGAGGGCAAGAGAATCGAGACATTCCAAGTCTCGAAACACCGGAGCGATCAGAGTCGTCTGTTAGCGGAGACACGTGGCGGAGATCGAGAGAGAGTCGGGATATTGGCCATCGCAAAATTGGAGTTCCTGAGGTCAAAAGAAATGGGACATCATAAGTATCGAAATCCTGGAGAGATCGAGATCGTCCATTTTGGAAGGGACGCATGGCAGAAATCGGCGCCATCGGGAAAAGTCCCGATAGGAAGTGTTGATCAGGGTTTGAGTCATCGGGATATTGGAGATCCCGGTGACAAGGTGTTTGTGCACTTTGGAATCACGAAATGTGATTCCCCGATGAGTGGGTGCCAGCTGTCATCACATCAGGGCTGAGGTCAGATCCATAGTGGAAGCCAGCTATCAGTGCAGTGGAGAGTCGGGAATCCCGTAGACATATGAAATTGGGCATTGGAAACCCCATAGCCCGACGGGAGACAGGACTATGGTCACGGAGTAATGGTCACGTGGACCAAGGGGCTGAGCCAGGAGGGCTAGCTGAAGTTAAATCACGTCGGGAATCGAAGGATCGCGGATCCAGGGGACGATTGCATTTTGACATTGAAAACCCCGAAACCCCGACAGAAGTATATGGCTGCGGTCATATAGGAGAAGGTCACGTGGACCAGGAGTTTATCTTGGAGGGCTAATGGGGATTGAAGAGGATTGGGAAATTGAAGTTAGAAACCCCGATGGAAGAAAGATAAGGCTGCGGTCTTATGGAGAGTGGTCGCATGGACCAAAGGGCATAGCCAGAGGGGCTAAGGCCGAGCAGAGAGCTCATCGATGATCGGGGATTCGAGAGGACAGTGACTCTTGACATCAAGAAGAACAAAACCCCGAACCCCGAAACTGAGTCGGGGACACCCACGGTTAGGTGCAGAAGGCCATGTGGAGGTGAGAAAGGACCCGTGGACTGGGTCAGATTTTTCTTAGTGATTCCTGAGGGAATCTAAAGAGCTGCTTCGGCTCAACAGGAAGGGATTTAGAACGATCCTGTGAGTGGGTGAGTAGCGGAGGTCGAAGGAATCGACTCGCCTGCGTCAAGCAGTATCAGAGCTTGAATCTTGCTTGTATATCTCAGGCAGGAAGAGGCATGAAGAGGTAAAGAGTACTCTGATACACATCAAGTGGTATCAGAGCTAGTTCTTGTATGTATATTTCAAGCAAGAAGGTAGCAATCAAGAAGACAGTCAGGGAGGCTGTGAGATGATGAAGCTGGACACACTCCAGATGCAGAGTGACAGCAACAGATCTTCAAGGGAGGCAGATAGACACAACAAGATGGCTACTGAAGGCTGTAGAAAGAAAAGCAAGACGGAGAAGCTTGTAGAAATGGATAAAGAAATGGATAAAGACCTCTATAAATTAAAGGCAGACATAGAGAAGCTTGAACTGTGAATGCAGCAGGATAGGAGGAGGAGACGGATGTGAAAATTGCCCATGGAGAAGGAAAAAGAAAAATGGCCAGTGTTTATGGATAAATTCGTGAGTGCGGACACAGACCAATCTCCCCAGATCCACCTGGATCTGGAACAAACCGTAACATAATACTACTCTTTCCCTATATCTAGATATTGAATGGACTAAGAGAAATGGATAGAGGACATATTCATGTATTATATTAACTGAAAGAGAAATATACAACCTGAGCCTTGATGTCGTAGATCTCCTTTCGATGGCCTCTAGCTCTGACACACACACTTTCTCATGCATGAAGAAGTTCAACCGCATATGATTACTTGTTGTCTCTTGCTGCTGTAGCTTCAATCCTTCATACAGTCTTGCACAAGTTCTCCAATCAACCTCCAACTAGCTTGCTTACTTAACCTTGTTCCTCTATCCTTAGCTTAACCATTTCCATAAGTAATCTCCTCAATATATAGGAGAAGATTGATTAGTTACTTGGATAGGGAATGATCCCAAGATATCTGGAAAGTCAGTATTTTGCCAACCATTCGAACTCCAACTCACCCTTCTAGAAGATTCCTTCTATAAGGATCAAGAACTTATTCATTTTCCTCATTTAGAAACATATCCGCATCCTAACCATTGACACAGTGCGGGAAGTCCGCAGTCAAGCTGAATGCAGCATGTGGAAATGAAGGATTCCCGCAGGAGAGTATATATGTAGCCTGCGAACTATCTCCAAAATATAATTTTTGAGAAAATGACAAGTGTAACCTTCTTCAGGAAAAAGTTCTTAATGAAGAGTTTGATCTTCCATTATCATAACATAATCATAATATCATCTCGATAACCAAAAATGTGGATAACAGAATGCCCCCCAAAGTCGAAGAGTGGAACCAGTGACATTCGATAGACTTTGTAAGCTGCATGTGTGTGTCAAGAACCAAAAGCACATCTAATCGGAGACCTGCAAACATCCAAACATCAACAGAGTATCATATATATATCAATTCTGAGGTAGGCATTCCCATACTCAGATCATAGACTGATGAAATCATAAACAAAGGTCATGGCCACCAATCATACAATGTGGATCCATGCCGTCATAATAAAGCACAGCCACTGGAATACACTGTGGATCTGTGCGACAAATTCTCAGTCAAGACGACATAGCCATGAAACATACACAGTGGATCTATGTGTCGCAAAACATACATACTCCATAGCAGCCTAGATCGCAAAGATACTATCCAGGGTCTTCAATCTTATCACCCAAAGTACGAATCTGACCATGTGATTACATGTGTTGAAGTCGAACATGGTAGAAACCACTTGATTACCGGTCATTGATGTATACCGTTA
>JZKD02S1922928.1:656038-687025 GCA_000966675.3 Picea glauca
ACATTTATGTGGGGTAAAAGGAGGTTTCCCCCTCAAAGAGGCTTATTATCTGAAATTATCTCTTTTTCAAGGCGTTGAGTACTTATTCTGAGGTTTTTCTATGCTATATTGATATCTGGTTCTTAACACTGATATATGTGTGGGGTTGAACAATAGTGCTCGACCCAATATCTTAGGGAACCAACTAAGGAGTCTAGACCGTACCCTTAGCCATACTACCCAATTACCCAGGTACTAGAGAGTGTCTTCTCGAGTGTTCTTCTAGGTGGCACTATAACATTCAAGCAACCGATCGTTTTATCTACAAAGGGCTTCGGGATATCTAGGCTAGTCTGTATACAAGTGTTTTCTGATGCACTACTACTCAAAGGTGTACCAATAGGGGTTATTTTTGCATTATCTTGTCATTGATGTCAAAGGATTGATGTCAAGTATTTTCATTGTATCATTGATGTATTTATTGTTGTATCATGTGATCATATATGTAATTGAAGTCTAAGGGTTAATTTCATGAGGTGTCATAGTGATGTGTTGTCATGGGTTAATGTTCTAGATGGATTGATGTATTGATAGGTTGATATAAAGTTTGATCATCATTGGATTATCATGGTTTATAGGAAGTACCAAATGGATGAACTCCAAAGTGGTCCCCTTATGGTGAAATCCCTCATGGGAAGACACTTTGTGAAGTCCAAATGGTTAAGTGGTTAAGTCATCCTAACAATGTGGTTAGGGAACCCAAGTTTCTTTCAGGAATAATTTTATGAAGATCAATGAATTTTTTAGTGAGACTATTATATATGGATAGTGTTTGTCATGCCATTTCTGTTGATATATGGAACGTCACATAACTCCTCACAGTTAGAGAGTTATGGCCATATGAAGTTGGAGAACCCTCATGTGTTGTTTAGAAGCCCCTAGAAGATCAAATAAGTCGAAGTATTATAGAATCTCCTAGAAGAAAGTTGAATAGTCAAAATGGTTAGTCATGGGTTAAGTGGTTGCAACAAGAAAACAATTAAAAATAATTTAGTTGCAACTAGAAGCGAAGAATTTACTATTTGTAGCAAAGTGGGTTAGAAGTGGTCAAGTGGTTACAAGTTGGTTGGCACCAAGAAGGAAAATGGTTGAAGTTGGTTAGATGATAAACCCTAGAAGAAGATACCTGGAGAAATATAAATAAGATAGCAAGGGTCTCTTATGAGAGAATATCTTGAGTATATTGAAGATCTATGATGGTGAAATATTTCTTGCAAGTACTCATGGTCGCATCAGAAGTTCCATAAGTATGAGATTTTGATGGTGAAAGTTTAGAAGGTTCTGAAAACCCTAGTTTTATGAATGCATATGCAGGATACAATGGGCCAGGGTGCATATATACGCAGGCTGCAGTGAGCTAGGGCGCATACATATGCATGCTAAATGAGAGAAGGGTGCATACAGTTGGAAAATACATGGAAGATTTGAGTAAGTGTTGGTGCTAAGTTCTTGAAGTCTGGAGCAATTTCTAGATCAACATTCTAGAGTTTCAGATATGCTACAAAGGTTTTGGTATGGATAAATATTGTCTTTATTTTTTCATGGTATGGTGAATGATTGATGCATTCTTTGTATGGTTATATTGATGTCTGAATATGGTAGTTGATTGGTTGAGAAGTTCAGTTCTGTTATGACTGAGAGATATCCATGATATATGATGGCATATGGTTGAGGAGCATGCATATGTTGTTGGATAGTATTGGATATGGTTGTGTTTTGGCTATGGTATAGATTGGGAAATGACAAAAAGTTTGCAGGAACAGGTAACAAGTGGATGTGATAGAGAAAGAAATAATTTGAAGGGAATAAGTTGGGAAGTTTTAGAAACCCTATTTTTGAAGGTGTATGTAGGATGACAGTGGCTCAGGGCACATACATATGCATGTTGAAGTATAGGCAGGTTGTGTGCATACACAAGATGCAGTATAAATCGACCACATACTGTTGATGGGCCTTAAATCCCTTCTTCAACAATAGGAACCAAAACCTCCACCGAGGCCCAATTAGACTCTATAGTGTTTGTGATTGGAATGGTTCTCCAGATCTCACGATCCGACCAATTTAATTGATGGGATTTATGTTTTCTTGTGAAGGCATCTCCTTCAGTTGGGAATTTCTCTTTTGGTATTTTCTCTTTATCTAGGATAAACTTAAGGAAAAACCGGTATAAACCAATTTGACCACACAACGATAAGGAAGTCTAAATGACTAGGAAAGGCCGGGCTCAGGATAACCCTCACTCCACCATGTAGACAACAATCTTTTACCACAGGCCTAGTAATAATACATTAACCGTGTGAGCACTCGATCGCTAGTTGAGATTTTAACCTAAACTATCCAAGAAACAAGATGAGAGCAAATTTAACTACTGTAGAAGAGGCTGAACTTGGGATAACCCATTGCTCAAACATGCAAACGATAATCCTATACCACAGGCCTAGTAATAATACATTAACCATGTGAGCATCCAATTACTGTTTGAGAATACTAATTATCAGAAGAAAACACATATATGATAAGATCAATATCAAGCAAAATAATTCATCTACCATAATCCTTCATCATATATCCACACAACAATTCATCATTTCCATCATTAGAGAAAAGAATAGCAAAGCAATTGCACCAGATAACTTGACAATATATTGGATAGCTCTTACTTGTTACATCTGCTCATGAACCGAATAGGAAATAGTTCTTCTCTAGGCTCAATTACACATGCATATGATGAAAACAACTTCGTCTCTGGTCTAGAAGGACTTCTTAATTCATAGCAGCTCCAAAATAATTCTTAACAACTAGAAAGAAAAGAGTTCTTGCAACAAACCATCGACCCCTAGACCATCGGTCGATGTTCCTATTTATAATATAAATTCTTAACAGTAATTAATGGAAAAATACAATTTGAGCTAATCAAAAATCACCACGTGGCGTCATCATCTGACAGTATTTCAACAGTCCACCTGAGTTGTTTCTTGAAAAGGGTGGATTATTTCATAATCAGACCATCTGATAAAGAGTTCTTCACAAGTATGGGCCCACGGGAATCTGTGTTTTTCCATTGGGGCCGCATAGATACCTCTGATGTCCACTGCATGCACTTGATATTCTACCAAGGTTGAATTCAGCTGTTGCAACATGGTTTTAGCTCTGATCAGGTGTTTTGTGAATTGTTGCACCTGTCCTGGCCTCGCATCGGCTACCTTCGTGCACTCTTCAGACCATAGGGATTCTTGTTCGGCATACATCTTGAGCATGTCTCTTATGTCGATAAACTCACTGGGGTTGCCGAACTCTGGGAGCTTGATATCTTTCATTACTTTTTTAATTTTATCCCAGTGCTTCTGGCACTTGGCATATTGTTCTTGGATCTCTTGATGTGGGTCCTGGGACATCTTAGTCCAGTATTCCGTGGATATCTTTATGCAGTCGAGGCTACTTTTTCTTAATAGCCGAATACCATGTTCTTCCTTTTCTCGACCTTGTTGGACTGTCTCAATGTATTTGAGCCTTTCCACCGCTTGTTTCTCTCTTTCATGCTATCGTTCCATCTCCTTGCATTCTTTGAGGGCCATGAGAGTGTCCTCCTGGAATTCAATTATATTTTCGGTTAACAGGTTTCTTTCTTTCTTGTACTCGTTATAAACTCCTGAAAAACTCATTCTTCAAATATGTTGCAGTCTGTGTGGTGCCTTTGCAATACTCAACAAGATGGTGCAAGTGTTCTAGTTCCTTCAAAGTATCATCTAGTTATCTTTCATCCCTCCTGGCTTTATCCTAGGTAGCATTAGAGAGGGCTCTTCCCATGCCTATTAGTTCAGACATGTGAGCATCTGTTGTGTCAATCAAGTTTTCCTCTGTGGTAACCAAAATGGAATGGTCCACATCTATATTTCTCTTCTTAGCAGTCCTTTGCATGATGGCCTTCCTCTTTTGATCATAGGAGATAGCATAGATGTCTGCTACCTCGTCTACCAACTCTGGTATCTATTGTTCACCCCATGTGAGTGTGTTTCCTAGACTGTTGGTGGCATATATTTGTTCAAGATCGGACTCTTGAACGTCCTTATTTTTCTCTGAAGGCCCGACGTCTTCCCATTGTTTATCGGAGACCTGAGTATCAAGTGGAATAGATGTGTTGGGAGCAAGCTCAATACTTTCTTGGATCCTAGCCATGGCATCGTCAACGTCCTTCTGTGGATATATTTCTTTTGACTCATCTAATTCTGACTTGTCCTTGGGACTACCTGCTCGGGTCTTCGGCGCATCGGGAATTTCTGTGTCTAGACCACTTTCAGCTCCTTTTCCCTCTTCTGTGTCCTCTTGACTCTGAACATAGAGAAAAAGAGGTGTTTTTTCCTCGACTCCATTTTCTTATTCTATATGCACAAAGGTTTCCTAAGATGCCTCCAGACTCTCATCATCACTGTATATATCTATGAAATCGGTAAGAGGGTTAGGCGCACTTGTTTCAACCGACACCCAGCCTGATTCTGATTGAATCGTTGTGTCTACCGGTGAATAGGATGGAGGCAATGTGGACTCAGGGTCATATGACCCATTGATGCTACCAAGGTATGTGAGCTTAGAGTTGCCTACCCCTGCTGGGTTCTCTTCTGGGTTACTGATCGAAATGCTTGATTAGAGGGCCAGATCATTTGATGCTAGATCTAATATTTGCTTAGCATGTTGGAGAAATAGTGTCCCTCTTTCCCTTGCACCTGGAGTTCTGAGAAAATTCAAGTTCTGTACAGGGGCATCCTAGGGAGCCTCCGTCATTTTGGCCAATTCAAATGTTACCCTTTCTTCCCGGGTCCTGAGAATTTCTTCCGCTCTTTGTGCTCTTTCATCCAAAGACGCTGCTTTCTCTTCCCAACTCATGGCCTTGAAATTTTTTATTTTGGGGTCAGCCATTCTTGTCACCACCTCATCCCAGTCTTGAGCTTTTTCAGTGAAAATTTCATCCTCAAACCGATCATGGGCATAAGGCCAATAGGACGATACTTGTGATGCATGTTTCAAGACTATACCCTTGGGATCATGCTTACGAAAACATCCTGTCTGGAACCGAAATTCCAATTGACTTAATCCCTCCTGCTTATCCTGCGCAGTGTCTTTAACCTAGTAAAAGCCGATATGGAAGCCATAGGGTATGAATGCCCACTTCTTATCCTTCACCAGAGAGGCTTTGTATCCCTGCAAGATAGTTTGGTAACATATTTCCCCTAGTACCAGTTGGTCAGGGACATATATAGGTATCAAATTTGGTGCTCCTATGGCACCAAAAACCCTAATGTAGGTTTCGCGCTCATCCAGGTACCAGTGACCGACTTTCGATATAACCTTTTTGGCCACATCAAACAACCTTGGGCACTCTCTCTTGAATAGTAAAAAATGAATAGGTGTGATAAATTGGTCACAAATGAGAGAGTAGGATCTTTTATACCTATTCTCCCACAAGATACCGAAGTATACATGGACTGGGAGCTTGGAAGCGTGTCAGCTTAGGTTCATTCTGGCGAAGTCATTTCTTACAGAGACGACGTCCAATAGATAAGATTCCATGTAGAAGGCAGGAGTTTCTCCTTCCTTCGGTTGTTGAGCCTGTAGAGTGCAGGTGCTAAGTTGTTTAGAGATGATAGCACCCCAGTTGAAGCTTGTTCCGAAGATGGCGATAGTATAAGCCAAAGGCATCCATGCATCCGAAAACCTAGAACAATATTTCTCTCCATGCAACTGGAAAAGGCGTTCCATTAGATAGATATAAGGTTGTTTGAGGCTGGTCGTCGGGTACTAGTCGGAGTTTCGGTTGATGAAATTTTTGTCTTCTCTCCACCAGGACGCCATGATTTTGCTGGTGTCATGCTTCTGATAAAACTTCACAACAAAATCTGTGCTCAAACGTTCATCTAGCTCCCTGATCTTGTAATACTTTTGGACTTCTACTGGGAGGAAAACCTTGGTGATTTGACCATTTTCATCATTAACTACACACTTTTGTGCATCAGTGTGATTAATGAGCCATTTCAAAAGTTCAATGTAGGGGAATATTAGAGTCTTGCTCACCACCATGTGTAGGTGAGCCTTGTGGATGTTGACAAAGACCTCATCATCCAACTTCCTTGTGTCAGGATCTCTATGCAGGGCATATTCAGGGAATTCTTCGTGCTTGATTTCCTTGAACAGGTCTTCCCATCGTGGGGATGTTGTCTTGGTCCCAATGTTCACCTCTGTGTCCCCAAAGGCTGGGGGCTGAGCGAAGGCTTCTTTGGTGATCGTCTTGATGATGGGTGCTATCTTGGTCTTGAATTCCAATTTTCTTGCAACGGCTGGGGAGGACCCCTCTCCTGCTTTTGATCCTTGCAGCTTTGGGACTCTAGGAGATTTCCTAGTGGTAGGTTTCTTTGGAGGCATCATTCTTGCAATCGAAGATGCTCAATTAGGACCAGCACATAGAGTAATATTAGATCCTAATTCACATGTGAGGTGGAAACAAAAAAACCAGACTGGTACATATCGGTATGCTTGCTAAACTCTGTTGCTTAATACTCACTACACCTTGGAAGCCTTCTCCAGGTTGTTTGTCTCACTCCTCTGGATGTTCCAGACTTCTTTGCATTCAAAATGATCTGCCTCATAATAATTCAGAATAATATAACAAGAGATAACTTACCAATCGCATCAAGCTGTTAATGCAAGTAATGGGACGAAATTTAAAACTACTTACCACCAAATCTCTGTAATCATTTTTATGTAGGTTGACGGTGGAGGTGCGGAGGGAGATGCATTGTATCTACAGATTAAAACGGTCATTTTTCTTTGTGTAGGAATTAGAAACTAATGCGCGATCTTTGGAATTAATCAATCAATTAAATGCATCGTAACAAGTGTATCTTAGAGATAAAATGTCCCATCGTGTTATTTTCTGAATGGGGAAGTTGGGGATCGACGCAGAGCTCCAGGATTTTTTTTTCATACTTTTACAAAAAGAAAACCACCGATGCCGATTACTTTTGTTGGATGGTTCTAACGTGACACGTGGTGGATAAAGACTGGTGACTTGACTCACGAGTGCCAACAGAGGTGGTAACCTTCTTTCAGTTACGTGCTCCTTAACCCAGCCTAGGAATCACCGATGTCGATTAGACACCAAGGTTTCGTGACCGGGATGAACTTATTGCAAACTTTTCCTTGGGCTAGCTTCTTGTAAATTCACCGACGCCGAAATGTTTTTACGGGATCGGTCGTCGGCGAATTCCTCCCTTTCCCCACAAATGACTACTTCCTTTTGCATTTCACTGATGTCGAATGAAATTGATCATCGACAAAATTCTTGTGCAATGCTTATCACGAAAGAAAAAATCCCCTTTTACCGATGCCGATGAAAATTGACAATCAACGTCCTTAGTTTTCTAGGACATTTTTCTTTCATTTCTGATTCTTCCGGGTGTCGAATTTTGGACGCGACGGGTGAAACGATTTAGTGACTGATTCTTTAATCAAATGTTAATCCCTTTAAGTTATGATGGTTTTGACATGTTCAAGGAAACTTTTAAAGAATCAAGGAGAAATTGCAGAAAAAAAATGATAAGCAAAAACAACATTGTTCTGAATTAGACAATAAGTGGTACCCAAAAAGTAAAACTTGACAAAGACTTTTTTAGGGTGTGTTGAGAGCTCAACACGTACCTATTGACATATTGGATTCTATATACAATATGAATCTTGTACTTTAGGATTGAATTCATCTTCTCAGTTGGTGATGATATTTGTAGGTTGAGTCTTTCATTGAGAGTTGGTGCTCTTGTGGAGTTGTTTCTCTATTCAATTGTTGTTGAAAATACCCAAGGATTGTAGTCCGTAATATAACATAAAATTATACATATATATTGTTTTCCTTGTGTTGATGGTTTATTTATGATGTTTGTTGATGAGATATGTTTACATGCAACTTGTTATAAATGAAAGTAATGAATGTTCAGTAAATGGTGATTGCTAACTAAGGTGTTTTGTAAAGGAGTAAAAAGAGCCCTACATTGATTCACTCCCCCTTTCAGTGTGGTCGATGTGTCCAACAATTGGTATCAGATAAGGCCTTGATCATAAGCCTTACAAGCTTGAAGTAGTTCCATGGACACACAAATGGATGAACATGCAGATGAAGTTCCCCTCTTTGATGAGCAGATTACTCGGCATGGAGAATAGAAATGAAAGGGTTTTTGAAGGAAAAAGGAAAAGGTATTTGGAATGAAACTATTGGTGGATCAGTTCCCTTGAAGAATAAGTCAAAGTTTACAGCACAAAAGGAAGCAAAGAAGAACGATGCATTAGCTATCAAGACCATTTTCAATGGAATCTCAAGTTTTGTCAAAGAAAACATGGGAGAATGTACTTCCTCCAAGTATCTATGGCTTAAGCTAGAGAAGGTATATCAAGACAAAGAAGACGATTCCATCAAGTACAATGAAGGTGAAGACTCTCCAAAGTCTTATAATGATAATACTCCTAGTGAAGTTGAATGTTCACTTACAAATGAAGAAGAAGATATAGTAGAAGTTTGTATATATGAAGAATAAGAGTTGTTGAAGTTTAAAGAAAAATTTTTATTTGAGTTAAGTGATGTTAGCATTGAAATAGGAATTATTCAATTTCTTCTAAGTATCTTGAAAAATGCATTAATGAATTCCTATAAAAATATCCAAAGCATATCATGGAACTAAAGAAAATTCTCAAAGAACAAGAAGAAAGTAAAAATACTCATTAAGAAGAAAAAGAAGAAGAGATAAAGAAACTAAAGAATGATCTAACTAGTCAAGTAGAAGAAATGAAGAAGGGAGATGATGAACTTAGAAAAATCCTTGAAGATCTTAAAATCAATGTAAATTTAAGGACTCAACTTGAGGAATCCAAAAGGGTATAGGAACTATTAAATAATCAAGTAAATTAAAAGGAAGAGTCATGCCATAAGTTGGAAGTTGAAGTTTTTGATCTCAGAAAGAAAGTAGAAAAGTCAAATACTTATATCAAGTTCATGAAACATTCAAAAATATTGAATGAAATCTTGGATAGTCAAAGATCACCAAATGATAAATCAGGTTTTGGATACAACAAGGAAGCTACACACCTTGAAGCTAGCACTTCTAAGAAGCATGAGGTAAGTCCTTCATTCTCAAAAGGTGGAAGAAAAGATACAAGTCAAGTACCTACACAAAGAAAGGAAACTTTCAAAAGAGAAAAGAAAGGAATACATCAAGAATCTTTACACCCAAAAGAAAATTCATAAGAGAGACACCTTCAAGGAGGACACCAAAGAAAATGTATGAAAATGTTTTTCATGGTCATTTCTTCTCATGTAATGAATATAGTCACAAAGCTTTGGATCGTAGACATTATGCAAGGAAATATGTTGGAAGGGTTTATAACAACCTAAGTTGTTGGAGATGTAATCAAGTGGGAGACATTGCTACTCATTGTCACACCATGAGATGTTACAACTACAGTGGGTTTGGCAAAAAATCCAAGGATTGTTGGAAAACAAGAAGACAGTCCATGAGGAGTGTCTCATATAGCATGAAAAGAAGAACAAATGAAACTGGGAAGGAAGAAAATATTGAAAAGATGGAATCTGACGCAGACCCCTCCCCAGATCTGCAGGTCGGGATCCCCACAGGATCTTCTCCTTTCGGCCCAAGAGCTCGACTGGCTCTTCTATTTCCCTTTCAGGAAATCAACCCACAACAACACCTTGAGGAATTTTCCTCTTTTACTTTGGGATACCGGATTTCGTGATTTCGTGAATCCCGTGGTCGAGCACCTTACCCCTTCGACCTCCTAAACCTGAAATGCCAACACTTGACCTTTTCTCATGTCAATTTTGGATTTTCGGCTTTCGTGAATTTGGGAGTTGCGATGTCATGAAACTCTACTCCTCAACTCCCGAAATTTTGAAATGGTACTTCACCCCGTTGTTTCACAACCTCGACAAGAAGTCTCCTGTCCTTCCACGTGTCGCCTTCTCCTTGTTTCAGATTTTTTTTTCTCTACTATATCCCAATATCTATCCCTCGAGACTTTCGAAATCCCAAACTGCGACCTTCCACTTCTCCACTCTACACTGATGAGAGTCCTTTCGGACTTCGGGTACTTGATGTGTCAAGACCCAAACTTGCAACTCAGACTTCCGAAGTCCGAAACTCTGAAATGATCCGACGGTCCCGGAAATATTGATCAATGGTTGACGTTAACCTATGCTATCCAAAGGATGGTTCTATCTTGACCGTTATCCCTCTCGCATATTCCACAGATCCAACGATCCCCACTGTTTTGGGATTCCCCTCGAAGAATTTCGACCGTCCAAACTCTTCCTCAAAGAAATTCTGCCCTGATTCACCTCAGTAATCCTCCTCACTATGACCTGGCCTCTGCACGATGACCAAAACCCCTCTTCTGCTCTTCACACCTTGAAGACACTAATTCTCATGAGCTTCCTTTCACTAACCCAAATCTCCTATGAGATTTCTACACGCACTCCTTGCGGCACTCTTCAAATACATCTAAGTATTTGAATCCTTTGACTCTATGCAACTCCTTGCGACAACAATCTTCAACCCTCTCCTTGGTTGACAAGTTCTGAACTTCCAACCAACCTGCGCACACCTTGCACGGCTTCTATTATTGACTTGCACTTCCACAGAAAATGAGAATAATGGTATCCCTCCTGATTTTTCAGAGATGAACTCTGAACCCGTCAACACACTCCTTGCGGATGCTCCACTGCACTCCTCGCAGGAACTTGTACTCAAGAAGAGAAACAATTGAAACTCATTTCCTTACTCTCTCAGACTTCAAGCACTTAACATGAAATCATACATACATAGCATAAAAGAAAATGTACAACAGAGAGAGAAAAATAACCATGAGCATAACATTCGACATGTATACACAGAAAGCATTAGAACACCATGAGTCTGAATCAAATCTTCATATATTAATCTCATAACTTATGTACATGGGATCTTCTACATAGCTCTCTGCTTCTTCTCTTATCTATTGATAATGTTAATGTTTCAATGATACAAGATGAGGGTGTCTATATTTGGTTTTCCCTCCTACACTCTAAACTTTCTAATATGCATTTAAATATACCTACTCACATTAATTATGTATAAATGCCTTCACCTACTACAGATGAGAGCAACTGCTCAAAATCTGTTTACAATATGGAATCACACACTCTCTTAACTATTACATTAATGTTTCAAAACATTTCAAAAAATGTGCGTTGGTGCTTTTCAATTGTCTTCCGTCTCCGTGCTTGCTTGCTGCTTGCGATGCTCCTGCATCATAATCCCTCACTTGAAAACTTTCATGAAATCCTGTTCATGATCTCTTGCACTGTCTTCCCATGCTTCTGAATTTCTGTTTCATTCTCCCAGCTTGCATCTTCAACTGGATGTCCCTTCCATTTGACCAAGTATTCAAAGTACTCTTTTCTCCTAGTCCTCTTGCTAACTCTCTTGTCAAGTATTCTCTTTGTCTGTGGATTTTTAGCTACAGGCATTTGTTTAGCCCACTGGACCTCTGTCTGTTCACTGTCTGCTCTTACTTCTCCATCTTTGTAAGGGTACAAATCTGATATATTGAATATCGGTGAAATTCCGATCCCATCGGGTAATTCAATCTCATATGCATTTGCCCCAAATTTCCTTATGATCCTGCATGGTCCAATTTTCTTCATCTTCAGTTTGTTATATGTTCCCCTTGGGAACCTTTCCTTCCTCATATGTGCAAGAATCGGATCACCAACTTCAAATTGAATTTCTCTCCTTTGTTGATCTTCTCTGCACTTATACTCTTGGCTCAAGTTATGTAATCGCTCCTTCACTTGGCTGTGAAGTTCTTTCATTGCTTCTATGAAATCTTCTGCACTAACACTTCTAGTTTCATTTTGTTCTAAATATTTCAATTCAGAAACTCCTCTTGGCTACATTCCATAAATAATCTAAAATGGACTCTGCCCTGTGCTTCTATTGATTGAACCATTATAAGCAAATTCTTCCTGTGGCAGAATGTGATCCCACTGACTATGATGTTCAGTCACTAGGCTCCTTAGTAAATCTCCCAAGCTTTTATTCACAACTTCTGTTTGCCCATCCATCTGAGGATGATAAGCTGAGGTAAAGGAAAAAATCATCTCGAGTTTCTTCCATAAATTCCTCCATAAATGTCCCACGAACTTTGTGTCTCGATATGAAACTATACTCCTTGGTAAGCTGTGAAGTTTGACAACTTCTTTGAAAAACAGGTTCACAATGTGAGTTGTGTCGCTATTTTTCTGACATGGTATAAAATGTGTCATTTTAGAAAATCTATTTACCACCACAAAGATTGAATCAATCCCTCTTTGCGTTCTTGGCAATCCCAACACAAAATCTATGCTCACTACATCCCACGACCTCTCTGGTATGGGTAACAGCTGATATAACCCTGTGTTCTGTTTCCTTCCCCTTGTGTGCTAACAAATTCTGCATCTGTCCACAAACCTTTTGACATATACTCTCATCCTTGGCCAAAAATATGAGCCATTTAACTTCGAGAACGTCTTATCATGACCAAAATGTCCAGCCAATCCTCCACTGTGTTTCTCTTTCAGTAGATTCTCCCTCATGGAGCATTTTGGAACACATAATTGATTACCTCTGAATAATAATCCATGTTGGATCATATATTCAACCCATTGACTTCTATCCCTGAGAACTAGATTCTCACATGCCTCATACGCCTCTTTGAAATCAGGATCATTTCTATACATGTCCTCGAGGTTATCAAAACCCAAAGTTTTGACTCTAAATTCCTGCATCAACAAACATTTCCTACTCAAAGCATCAACAACTTTGTTAGCGGTTCCAGAAATATGTTTAATTATGAAAGTAAAATTCTGCATGTAGTCAACCCATTTTGCATGCTTCTGGTTCAATTTATCCTGTTGAGTTACAAATTGTAAGGCATGATTATCACTATACAAAAAGAACTCTTTAGGGATCAAGTAGTGCCTCCACTTTTTCAGTGCCTGTATGACCGCATAAAATTCTTTGTCATACGTGGAGTACTTAAACTTCATCTCATTCAGTTTCTCACTTAAGTATGCGACTGACCTATCATCTTGACTCAAAACCGCTCCATTTGCAAAACCACTAGCATCACACCTGACCTGAAATGTCTTATTGAAATCTGGAAACACCAGAATTGGTTGTTCAGTAATCTTCCTCTTTAACAAATTGAAGCTTTTCCTTTCTTCTTCTGTCCAGTGAAAAGATTTATGTCTTTTCTTCACTGTGTCCATCATTGGTTCGCTAATTCCACTGAAATTCCTGATGAATTTCCAATAGAAACTAGCCAATACATGAAAACTTCAAACTTCAAAGATACTCTTTGGTGATGGCCAATTCTTAATCACCTCCACTTTATCTGGATCCATCTTCAACTTATCTGCAGAAATAACAAAACCCAAATAAATGAGCTCTGTCTTCATGAATGAGGATTTATTCATATTTATCAGTAGCTTCTCTTGCTGTAGCCTCTTCATCACTGTAGCCAAATGTTTCAGATGCTTTGCCTCTGTTTTACTGAAAATCAGTATCTCATCAAGATACACAATGACAAATTTTCCAATGAAATTTTTCAGGACTTCATTCATCAATCTCATGAAGGTACTTAGCGTGTTTGTTAAGCTAAAAGGCATAACAAGCCATTCATACAAACCTTCGTTAGTCTTGAAGGCTGTCTTCCATTCATCACCTTCTCTCATACGAATCTAATGATATCCACTTTTCAAATCAATCTTCAAAAACAAATTTGATCCACTCAAACAATCCATCAAATCATCCATCCTTGGCAATGGAAATCTATACCTAATGGTAATCTTGTTAATTGCTCTTGAGTCTGTACACATCCTCCAGCCTCCATCTTTCTTTGGATTGAGCACTGTTGGAACAACACATGGACTCAAGATTTCTCTAACCAATCCCTTATCCATTAAGTCTTGGACTTGTCTTTTGACCTCTTCATTCTCCTGCAACGTCAATCTGTACGCTGCTTTGTTTGGTAAACTAGCTCTAGGTATGAGATCAATGCGATGACTCACACTTCTGATCAGTGGCAACGAACGAGGTATTTCGTCCACTACTATATCAACAAACTCCTCCAGTAGCTGTTGGATTTCCTCTGGTAAATCATCCACCCTCATATTAGTTAAAACAATCCGAGGTTTTCTAACCACAATGAATTGTGGATATTCCTTCTTCTTAACCTCCTTAAGAAGTTCCTTCCCACTCATGAGAAGTACAGTGTTTCTTACCTCTGTTGTGACTTCTTTATCCTTGATTGGAAACAACATGTGAGTTCTCCCATTCTTCTCTAGGGTGTATGTATTCTTTCTCCCATCATGAACCACATTCCTGTCATATTGCCATGGTCTACCTAGCAATAGATGACAAACATCCATGGGAATGACATCACACAATATCTTATCATTATATCCTCCTATTCTAAATTCAACTAAACATTGTTTAGTGACATTTACCTGATGCCCTTTTTGTAGCCATGAAACTCTGTATGGACTTGGATGTTCAATAGTCTCTAGCTCCAGCTTTTCTACCATCTCCTTAGAAACGAGATTGTCCATACTACCACTGTCCACGATGACCTTGCATACCTTGTCTTTGGTCTTGCAAGAAGTTCGAAAAAGACTGTTCCCTTGCACTGGATTCTCCGCCTCCTTTTCTGGCGTTAAGAGAACCTTCCTCATCACCAATGATCTTCCGCCTTTAGCATCCTCTGCTTCAACATTCCACCTTTGTGCTTTGGCAACGTGAGTCTCACCACCTTCTTTCTTCTTATTTGGACATTCATAAGATTTGTGTCCATTCTTTCCGCGTGTAAAGCATTTTATTACTCCACCTCTACCTCTTCCTCTTCCTCTAGCACGAGGAAAAGTGTTATTATCAACATATTGTCCTCTTTGTTCGGTATACTGTCCTCTCTGTGAGCTTCCACCCCTCTCAATTTGAGGTTGAGGTTTCTTCCACTCTTCCTTAAGCTTCTGATTCCTATCTTGGACAACTATTTTGCCTCTGGGTTGACTTCTGCCTCGTCCTCTTTGACTCCGCTTTCAGCTCAGCTTCTCTTCAACCTTTAGAGCCATCTGATAAGCATCTTCCACCGTTTCGATGATCATCATGCTCATATCATATTGAATGTCATATCTCAGACCATTCATATACCTGGAAACCTTCTCATCATCACTTTCATGATGACCTGCCCTGATGTTTAGCCTATAGAACTCTTCAGTGTACTCCTTCACTGACATCAACTTCTGTCTCAAATTCTGCATTCTTCGAAATAGAGTAATTTGATAATCCTTGGGTATGAATTTTTCTTTCATCTTCAATATCATTCTATCCCAACTCTTGATTTTCTGCTTGCCTTTGCAACGTCTGTCATCTTGTAGTTCATCCCACCACAATGCTGCATGTCCTTTAAGTCTTGTGACAGCATGTTTGACCTTCTTGTCTTCCTCAACATCTTCATAGTCAAAATATGTGTCCAGATCTCTAATCGATTCTAGAAGCTCTTCAACATCCAGTTTTCCCTCATATACTGGAATGTCCATTTTTTCCCTGGCACCCATCCTTGCAATATCCCTCAGTAGGTGTTCATTTTCTGCATCCTCTGCTGCAACTTCTTCTCCTTCATGTTCAGCTTCATTTTCACTTTCGGAATCACTGATATCTCTAGCACCGACTGTGTGCCTATGTGTTGTCTCCATGGCATCCATCCTGGCACATAGTTCACGCATCTCTCTTGCCCTTGGCGGCTCAGGTAATTTCCTACCCTTCCTTCTTGGCATTTCCCTTTCCTCTGGTGGATCAGGTGTTTCCTGTCTCTTCTTCTCGACAGCATGGCTGAAAATCTTTCTTTTCCCTGCTACAAAAAGCAAAGAAAATTTTCCTATGCTCTGATACCAAACTTGACACAGACCCCTCCCCAGATCCACAGGTCAGGATCCACACAGGATCTTCTCCTTTCGGCCTGAGAGCTCGACTAGCTCTTCTATTTCCCTTTCGGGAAATCTACCCACAACAACACCTTGAGGAATTTTCCTCTTTTACTTTGGGATACCAGATTTCACAATTTCGCAAATCCCGTGGCCGAGCGCCTTACCTCTTTGACCTCCTAAACCTGAAATGCCAACACTTGACCTTTTCTGATGTCAATTTTGGCTTTTTGGCTTTCGCGAATTCAGGAGTTGCGATGTCGTGTAACTCTACTCCTCGACTCCCGAAATCCTGAAATTCTGAAATGGTACTTCACCCCATTGTTTCACAACCTCGACGAGAAGTCTCTTGTCCTTCCACGTGTCACCTTCTCCTTGTTTCAGATTTTTTTTTCTCTACTATATCCCGATCTCTATCCCTCGAGACTTCCAAAATCCCGAACTCCGACCTTCCACTTCTCCACTCTACACTGATGAGAGTCCTTTCGGACTTCGGGTACTTGATGTGTCAAGACCCAAACTTGCAACTTGGATTTCTGAAGTCTAAAACTCTGAAATGATCCGACAGTCGTGGAAATCTTGATCAACGGTTGATGTTAACCTATGATATCCAAAGGATGGCTCTGTCCTGACCGTTATCCCTCTTGTAGCTTCCGCAGATCCAACGATCCCCGTTGTTTTGGGATTCCCCTTGAAGAATTTTGACCGTCCAAACTCTTCCTCAAAGAACTTCTACCCTGAGTCACCTTAGTAATCCTCCTCATTATGACTTGGCCTCTGCATGATGACCAAAACCCCTCTTCTTCTCTTCACACCTTGAAGACACTAATTCTCCTGAGCTTCCTTTCACTAACCCAAATCTCCTATGAGATTTCTGCATGCACTCCTTGCAACACTCTTCAAATACGTCTAAGTATTTGAATCCTTTGACTCTTTGGAACTCCTTGTGACAACAATCTTCAACCCTCTCCTTGGTTGAAAAGTTCTGAACTTCCAACCAGCCTGCGCACACCTTGCACGGCTTCTGTGTTTGACTTGCACTTCCACGGAAAATGAGAATAATGGTATCCCTCTTGAGTTTCCAGAGATGAACTCTGAACCTGTCAACGCACTCCTTGCAGACGCTCCACTGCACTCCTCACAGGAACTTGTACTCAAGAAGAGAAACAATTGAAACTCATTTCCTTACTCTCTCAGACTTCAAACACTTAACATGAAATCATACATACACAACATAAAAGCAAATGTACAATAGAGAGAGTAAAATAACCATGAGCATAACATTCGGCATGTATACATAGAAAGCATTAGAACACCAGGAGTCTGAATCAAAGCCTCATATATTAATCTCAGAACTTCTATACATGGGCTCTTCTACATAGCTCTCTGCTTCTTCTCTTCTCTAGTGATAATGTTAATGTTTCAATGATACAAGATGAGGGTGTCTATATTCAGTTTTCCCTCCTACACTCTAAACTATATAATATTCATTTAAATATAACTACTCACATTAATTATGTATAAATGCCTTCACCTACTACAAATGAGAGCAACTGCTCAAAATCTGTTTACAATATGGAAGTACGCACTCTCTTAAATATTACATTAATGTTTCAAAACATTTCAAAAAATGTGCGCTGGTGCTTTCCAACTGTCTACTGTCTCCATGCTTGCTTGCTGCTAGAGATGCTCCTGCATCAGAATCTTAGAGCTCAATTTCTGAGAAGCTGGGACACCTTCAAAAGTGGATGAAGAAGACTGAACAACCAGAATGGAATGGAAACCATGAGGCAAGCTCAAGCTTGACATTTTCTAAAGCATACACAGGCTCCTGTGGAAGAAGTTGTGTACATACACGAGGTGACCTATATAAAGGTCACATACATACATGATATGTCATGTAGCAAGCAACATATCTGTGGTAAAATCCTTGGAAAATAAGGATATGCAGATGAGTTGCAGCATGATTTGATGATATAACTCTGTTTTGCAGGGTCTGCCATGGTTTGTTGTAGGTTTTCATGATTATATGCTTGCATGTATGTTTGATGTATGTATGGTGATGACATATGGTTGAGTGTTGAAGCATATGCTTGATGCCTATCCTGGATGCATGATACTAACTCTAGAATATGGATTGAGGCATTTTTTGTTGAGGAACAGAGTTGGTTATGATAGTGAAGCTATGGAAATTTGGTTATAAGATATATCATGATGATGCGATCCTAGCTAGAGATATCATTGATATATTGAGGCACACTTGTGGTACATGTTTAGAGATAATATTGACTTCTTATTACTTTCTATAGTGAATGGTTTTTGAGGAAAATTTGTCATGGTACATGGTTGGTACATATGTGAGCTCCATTGATATATCTTATGATGTATTGTTAGAGGCATATTTGTTGGATGTCTTGGTGCATGCATTTGGTATGTAGTTGAGCTACATATTGGGACATGTAGTTGATGAGTTGATGAGGTGACAATGTTTTACATCATTGATAAGTCACAACTTGATCTATATTTGATGCATGATTGGGACATACTTGGCACATTGGTTGAGGCACCTGCTAGCAATATCATTGGCACATGGTTTATGGATAATATGGAATATGTGTATGGATATGTTATTGAGGTTTGGTGCATTGTTGATGCATGTGTGGTGCATTATTGATGCACTTGTAGATGGTATATGATTGTGGGTGATAGTACTTGGTTAAAGTACATCATTAGTATACTTGTTTAGCATATACTTTGGTACATGATGTATGGGATAGTTGAGACACTTGTTGATGCTAGATGGTTGAGATACATATCTTGACACATGGTTTATGATAGACGCATATCATATGTGATATGACACTTGTTGGAGGCACATGGAACTACAAGGAAAATACCCTCTAGAAGAGGTTTTTACGGACACCCCTATAAAAATATCCCAAAAATCCATTTATAGCAAATGATACTAGAAAAGGTGGGCAACCAGAGGTTTTAGTGAAAGTTTTTACACCAGTGATTTTATAAGTACATAACACATCGATGAGTTTTAGACAACAAGTGCATCGTTGCCCTCAAAACTAGCGCACTGTAGCAGGGTTATTTTAAATAGAGAACAATATTATCCAGTGCGCTATGAAAATAGGGATGCACCGGGAAATAATGACACATCGTGATATGATTCTTTTAATAATACATGGTGTGAAACAGAACACTAGAAGAACTAGTGCACTATTAGTAGAGTGCGCCATCATATGATTAAATAAAAAACATTTATGCAACAATGTAGGATTGTGTCAAAAAAAATATATCGATGCCCTCCATTGTATCATATGCACTAGTGCTACAATATGGAGCACTATGTTAGGGTTAATTTCCAAATTTAGGTGGTGCACTTTGTAAACCCAAGCACATTGGGGTGTCTATTATTATACCGCACCGTGTCATGCTCAAACAAAAAAAATCACACTATTATAGTTTTTCAGAAAAATAAAAGGCAATGTGCTATGGAGTTGTATATGCACCGATGCACACACAAATATACGTGAACTTTGCTAGGGATGTTTTTTTTTAATATATAACCAGTGTGCTCATTAAAAATGTATGGCTCGATGCAGTTTTGAATTGGGTGGACCAGAACATGGTTTTATTAAAAAACATTACCGATGGTAAAAACCATTTTTACCATTCTTAGTGATATAGATCTCAAAAGAATTGGTGAAACATTTTCCTATCTAAAGCGCCCTTCCATCAATTCTTTCTTTGGTTGCATTCCTTTCATCTATTGTTGGGTGCGTGAATTTCAACTTTTTCCAAACGGTGGGAATTTTTTTTTTTTTCAATACGTCGCAACCATGCCTCCCTGACAACAAAATTTCCATGTAATATCCTTGTTTCTTCATAACTTAGTTTTCACCAGTTTAAAATTTAAAATTAAGTGAAATTTTAAGTGTTAAAAAAAAAATAAAAAAATTGTGCGGTGCATTCGAGCCTCTCGGCTTGCACTGCATATGGTGCAACCTATAAATTTATAGGGTGAATTGTGTGACTTGTTAAATTTATCCGTAGTGCGTTGGTAAACATAAATGCATCGACGTTTACATTTAATGACGCACTGAAGAAAATCATTTAACTGGTGTGGCGGTGCATCAAAGTACATCTACTACACCAAGGCGTTAAAGTACATAGCGCACCACCCTTATAAGATATATTTTATGCAGTGCATTGGTAAAAGTGTGCATCGGGGAATTCATGTTTACCAAACACATCGTTGAGAAACATAACATTGTGTTGCGGTGCACCCAATAATTGTTTTGGTGGCATCGTGCGATTGGACCGACCAAAATGCATCGTTATAAAGTTTCATACTCAAAAATTTGTTAAAGTTTATGTGACTATGCGACTATGTTAATTACACTCACCAGTGCATGTACAAAACGTATACGCACTATGTTTTTTTAATAATTTTAAATAGTTGTTTACCTGCTTTAAAATTTTAATTTGTTTTTTGGTTTAAGCGGTGTGTATGATAAATGTAATGCACCAGGGCACATTGTTTGTAGTGTAGTGCCCCAATGTAGTAACTTTTTCCAATGCACCGCATAACAAAGTAGAACATTTTTGTGCGGTACATTAGTGTACAATGACACAACCGTCACGGTTCTCACAATATTTATGGGCACACCATGGACGGTGCATCACTGTTTTTTTTGTGCACCATTAATGAAATTATCTTATTTTTTGAAGGAAGTTATTTTTCTGTATTTATAGATAAATTTACCATTCAATATATATTTTTTAATGTTTAATGTATGAGTGAGGTTGATGTATTTCATACGTTAATCATGCAGATACGTGAGCAGAGAGAGCAACAACAACAACAAGAGCAGAGGGTGAACCTATACAATGTTGTATGGGAATTATAGGTGAGGGAGAGGGAGAGGGATTTGTACCCTCTCCCTATTACTCCAACGAATCATTCTCTCTTGAGGGATGTAGGCCTCCTTAAGTACTATGAGGAGGATACATCCCTTAAGGGGCATTTCAGGTTATTGGTGCATCTGACATGTCGATGGGATGTCCATCAAAAAGCTTTATGTGTGGGTCCAGATCAATGGTACCATCCCATTAAAGAGGATGTTTACTTTATCACTAGGCTATCCAGGAGAGGGGAGGATTTTCCCTAGTTCCTAGATGCCCCAGTAGGTGTTTCCACTAAGAGTAATATCATGTACTCTCAATGATATACTGGGGTTGAGGTACTATCCCCAACTGATTTTCAGGTGTCTGGTGAACAACTAAAAATCACCTCTTTTGGTGTAGAGGAGGTTAGGTGCCTCTCACTCTTAGTGACTACCATAGCCCATTTTACTAGTGATGGGAAGCACACTAGCTACCCTCTTTTGTATTATGTTGATTTTTTGGTACAACAAACACGGTGTATCAGATGGTATGCCATTTTTTATGGAAGTTTTGTATAGCGCTCGACAAATGTTGGGCTATGATACATGGGAGGTCGAACTTCCCATTTTCCTCAGAGTTATTTTTATTATTTTTTATAGGTTTCCAGAGACAAGGCCGAGTTTTTTTTGTCAGCCTCCTAGGCTGAGGACTCATGTGTGGATGCGCATGTGGAGGGAGATGATGCCCAAGAGGGGCCAAGCAAATTTTCTGTCCAGGATTGCACCAGATACACTAGGGATATTGGGCAGTGCGACATATCACATGTTCGTCATGGTGTCGTGTCCTTATGCGGGTTTGGATTGGCGAGGTTGTATTCAAATTCCTCTTCGCAACAGATGAGCCACCAGATGATAGAGGTAACATTATTTTTTGTTTAAATTAATATAGGTTCATATTATTGTCTTTCTTAATTAGAATAATTCTAACACGTTCTTTAACTTGTTTTATTAAATTGTTTAATTAATTAACTATGTAATTATTTTGTGGTAGTATATCTATTGCATATATTGGCACTTTCACTGGAGACATGCCTCCTCCCCCAAAAAATGATGATGAGGAGATGATTCATGAGGCTACAACAAGTCAGGGTCCTTAGGTGCATATACCCGACGACATGCGTCGTAGGCTCAATACTAGATTCAAGTTGGAGTTGGGCGACCGAATATCTGCACTTTGACTGAGGTGGGAGTCTATCCTACCCTGATGCGAGACATCAGGGAAGATCCTACGGTCTTAGAGCTTTGGAGGGATATGCCACATGATTTTATTCCTCTTATGTGTCATATCATCGAAACTTCCAGGCTACTATTAGCGAGGAGGGATCTCGATGATAGGCACAACTCTTCTTCCAGTATGACCCGTTCATCTAGTACCCTATCGATTGATGAGGGTGGTCATGATCATCCTTCTCCACATCCTTCTCATCCTGCTTCACCTCACCCAGATCATGAGGAGGCAACACATATTTCTCATCCTCCTCTTTTACCTCACCTAATTGAGCAAGCAGACTTCTTCATCATCCATCATCTTCCACTATAGACCAGACCTCCACCACTGTTGTAGATATGCATATTATCCCACTGGCTGGACCAAATATGTTATATCAATTATTTGACTTGTCCATGATATATATATATATATATATATATATATATATATATTGTGGTTTTTTTCTATTGATCATGTTGATTATGTACTTAATTTAAATGTTGATGTTGATGTGTATATTGTTAGGTCATGTTAGATATGTTTGTTAAATGTGCTTGATATATGTGTATGTTATAACATTGTTCATTAGACATGAATTTTTCATGTTAATCATGATGATATACTTAATTAATTTATAATATGTTGATGTTGATGTGTACATTTTTAGGTCATGTTAGATATGTTTAATGTTAAATGTGCTTGATAGATGTGTATGTTAATTGATGCTTGTTAGATGTGTGTGATGATGATGTTAGAAAATGTTTGTCTTTTGTTAGATTTGATCACAATGATGATGCCCTATTAAATTATTAGATATGTGTGCTAGCTAATTAATGATGTTTATATGTGCTAGAGGTATATATAATTAGATGATGTTAGCTAGCGAATATAAATGTRTATTTKAGWTGTTGTTTATGTTTGTTATAAGATGGTTATCATCATCATGTTTATTTTTATAAATTACAAAGTTCAATATGGTTGAAACTATAATTATAAAATTGAAACTATAATTGCATATATAGTTCATTATACATATTAATTCTAACTTTTTTTTTTTTCAAAAAAAAATATTACATATGAATAAATATTATTTTCCATTGTACTAATTACTCTTTTTTAATAGACTCTTCTACACTAAAAATTGTTATTATAAAAAAGTTATGATCTCCCATGATTATCATTCTATTGGATTTAACATTTTATGGATGCAAATTTTCCTATTGTTATTTTTGTCATTATCTCGTAAGTTGATTGCTATCAAATTTTAAAATATTACTTCATTAGTTGTGGTTTTACTCAACATTGGGGGCATAATTTTATAAATATTTTCAAAATAAATGCTAAAAGTATGTAAACTAACAAACACTACTTTAGTTAAAAACCAAATTATCACAAAATCATGTTATCAATTTAATTTGTTAATCATAAACCACACTTTTTGTTAATCTTACTTTTAAATCTACAAAATAAATGAACATAAACTCAGTTTTTAAATCATCATGTTAACATATCCTCAAAAATATTGTACTATTAAACATGCATATCAACCATATCATTACATCTAATTATATCAACATAAAAAGTAGAATTACGCATCCCATTAAAAGTTCAACTGGACATTTAACATTTTTCAGGATTTCACAATTGGAAATACTTAAAGAAGATGAAACATTTTTAAATATATGCAATGAAATATAAATATGTTAAAAAAAAATGTTCCATGCAATCAAAAATAATTTGAAATACAAACACATTACGTGTCAAACTGACTGTTAACCAACTAAAATTATTCAAAGATTTGTTATAATTAACTTAACATTTCCTCTATCAGAAGATGAATAAAAAACAATATAATTAGCAAAATAAGGAATATAACAAAAATATACAACAAAAATATTAAAGATGAAATAAAACATGTACATATCACACTCTATTGTCATTAGCCTCATTATCTTCCTCTCTTGGCATGATAACACTGTTGTTCTAAAAAATATGTTTTGATCTAGGGTCATGTCTTAATACAAACCACCAATCCCTATCCAACACATCTGGGTAAAAAAACACTCGGTTGCAGTTTTTTGGGAAAACATACGGCTCCTTAGATTCATCCCACATATTTTTATAGTTGATCCATATCATCCCACTATCACGATATTCCTTTACATTATTCTGATCAAAGGTGTCCCACCACTTGTACCTAAAAATAACACATTGGAAAGAAGAGAAGTCCACTCGAATGATCTCTTGTATCTTTCCGACGTAACCTAACTTCCCATGTATGGTGTTTTGATCATGGTGGTTAGCATGACTAGATTGGTTGAACTCGACTTCCAGTCTGCATCTTGTGTCATGTGTCCATCATCGACATCGTCTGTTCTAAAATGATGTCCATATGCCCACATATATGGGAACAAATGCACCTATAAAAAAATGAACAAATCATAGTTTCAATATGTGTCTAATAACCCGACCGTTAAAATATAAAATAAGATAGATGTAATTACAATTCAAATGTGCACTACGAAGTTAAAAATTATGTACACAAAAATATTATTACCAAGTTGTTGCAACCAATCCTTATGTTTAGTGCATCCTGTTCTTCATGCTGGTAACGACCAGATGCATCATATTTCTCTATGAATTGGTCAACAACCCCGCATATCATTGGAATATTTTCTTTTAAATGATTAGGATAAGGCATGCTTCTAGCATTCAACCATCTGAATTCTTTCCTGTCACTTTTCCATTTCCTCCTCTTCTGTTTGTACAATGTGACCCACGGTTCTGTTTTCTCCTAATTGTAAAGAATGAATTTATTGATTGCATCAATTTTTGAATTCGTTGGTGTATTCATGAAATCAAACCAACATATAGTACATATGAGATCATGAAAATATACATTATGAAGTTCAGTGTGAATAGTTACTGTGTAGAAACTTGACAAATGATAAGTCACTTACTATTTATCAAGCGCCTTTTTCCATTCGTTTGTAGAAACTCCCCTTCTCTTTTTTCTTCAGCCCTTTCGTCATCCCAAATCACTACACCTGGTGTGTTTTTTATCTTCTTGATGTACTCACTGGAATAATATAAATATTCATATGATGTGTACCCCTCTGCCATAGACCCCTCAGGTTTTTCCCTTTGACGAACAAATTCTTTCAATTTCTTCATGTACCTCTCTAAAATAAACATCCAATGACAAGATACCACCCCAACTAATTCAACCTCATCTACTAGGTGAATTAGAAGATGAACCTGCAAGTCCATGAAACTTGGCGGTAGTTCCTTCTCAAACATACAAACAATCTTAGCTATCTCTTGACACCACCGTGGAATGCTAGCCATATGAATCTCCTTTGATGTGATCCAACTTACAAATGCATATAATTTAGATATGGCATGCCTTAGGTCATGGGGGAATTCATTGTTCACACACCCATGCACAAGAATAGGATAATGACACTACAAAGTAAACACATAAAAAATTAATTATGTTTTATCCCATGACATAAAAATAAAAATTACAAATAATAAAATCATATTTTAGACATACGTCGTACCTTTAGAAGGTTCAAATGATCATGTGATTTCAACCCCGACAAATGGTATTGACGCATAGTGAAGCAAAGTCGTAGGGAAGACCCATATAAAGAAGGCACCTTCACATCAAATATAACTTCCTTCTTCAAAGAAAGATCTCATTTCTTCAAAATCCATGGGACATCACCTTCTTTGAAACACCAATAGGGACCAACCTCTCCTCTACTTTCTTGTCTTGGCCAATGTTTCTTTTTAGTTTTTGAAGTAATAATGTCTCTCCTCACAACCAATGTGTCACTTTATTTTGGTTATATGTGCCTCCATAAAGAAGATGAAACATTTTTAAATATAAATGGGATCTAGTAAGTGGGGAATCTTAAGATGCTCCCAATAGAGGAGCTGATAAAAGATATGTTTTATTTTCATCTCAATGGGAAATTTCTCAACATAGGTGTCAAATAATTATGGATCATCGAACATAGGCTCCCCATTTGAATCGAACATTTTTGTAATCTCCTTCTCCTTATCTCTCTCATATGCTCTAATCCATTCTGTTGTTGTCAATATTTCATGCATTTGTTGTTGTCAATTTTTCATGCATTTGGGTTCTCTCTGGTTTACCATTGAAATCATATGTTTCTCTTCTATAAGGGTGTTCTTCTGGGAGGAATATCCTCGAGTAGACATACACTGTCTTTCGTAGGTGGATGGACCACCTAACCATCATAGAAGGTCCACAACATTTACATACATGATAGCCTTTAGTTAAAAGAACTGTGAAATTATTGTATACATAACACGTTAGCGTTTAAGAATAGAATGTCAATCACAATGAATAAAATATGAAAATAAATATTGTTACGTATATAATAAAATCAATAAACATGTTAATTACCAGAGAAAAATCTTAAGCCTGGATAATCATGTGTGGTGTAAGCACATATTCCATACAACGTAAAACTCCTCTCTATTGTGATGGGTCTTGATACATCATAACATGTATCCCTTCCCATAATTCTTTCAATTCATCTACAAATGGTTGTAGGTAGACATCCATATTCTTCACTTGTCTTGTACCAGGAACTATAAGAGCCAACATAGGATGTCCATTCTTCATGAACAACCATGGGGGGATATTGTTATTGATCACTACTACCGGCAAAACAAAATAGTTGGTGTTTTGGAGGGAATATGAGTTCACACCATCCATTTCTATTATGAGTCGTAGACTTCGTACTTCATCCTTGAATTTTTCTTGCCATGTATTCTCTATATGCTTTATGGCTATTGAATCTGTTGGGATTTGCATAACTCCTGACTCACTTCTATGCGAGGCATTCCGTCCTTGCAACATATCTAATTCTTTGCAATGAAAGAGCCTTTGAATCCTTGGGATTATATGCATGTTCCTCAATATCTTATGAGGAGGACCATGCAATTTACCATTTTTATTTGATTTATGGTACCTTCCATGCCCACATTTCAAACATATCTCTTTGTTTGCATACTCTACTCTATATAGAATACAATCATTCGAACATGCATGATATGATATATACTCGACACCCAACATTATCAATAACTTCTTTTCCTCTTCACAGCTACCAAGAAAAAAATTATCACTAGGAAGAACCTTATCTTTGAATATCTTGCAGTTAGTGGGAAATAGAATTAATGTACAAGGTTATTTAAGGTTTATAAAAGAAACCATTTCTAATGTTGATTGTACTGTGAAAAGATTTAAAAAAAATAATATAAGGAACTTGCTAGTCAATTACCTCAATATTGCCGAGAAACATGCATTTGACGTGCCAAACTTTGCTTTCACATTGTAAAGTAACATTGTTGTCCCAAGTTGGGTAGACTTTGACTGGGCACTAGGTCCAAAGAGAGGAGTTGTGGAAGAAGATTTTAGGCTTTCAAAAATGGTATCATTGATATGAGCATCATCCCCTAGCTCATCATTCTGGAATGCATCTAATATCATTGTCTCCATGGCATTCATATCCCGTAAGTAATCATCCATACCAACCTCTTTTTTATTGTCTCCATTTCCAACTTCTGAAGAACTACTAGTATTATTGTAGTCATTGCTAATTGGTGAATCTGGATGTAGTGGGAATTGAATAGGTGGTTGATTCAACCATTCTTGGTATGATTCCTCTCTGAGTTGTGTTCTCATTGCAACCTTCTCTTGGGTTGACATTATTTTGGGGTGCAATAGAAGATGGTAGGTAGGTCGCTTATCATCGGAAGAATCATAATTTCTAAGATATTAAACATTAGTACATCGATGATATTAGTATGAACAATGCAATAATTTTTTTGTTCAAATTACATTATACCAAACATTTATTACCATTGTCAACCAAGGATTGTAGTTGGAAGATGGAATGTCACAATTGGCAGGGTAAAGTGGTTGCCCATTTTCATCTACCAACTGCTTGCGGTATGTTTCTACTGATAAGACCTTTCGATGTTTTTGGACCGGTATTGGAATATTTTCTACATCTTAACTTGATTCTGAATCGGGATCATACAAATTTGCATACATTTTTATTCAGATTGACATGGATAAATAAAAATTCAATGAGATAATCGAAACATAAATAAAATAAGTTAAACTTACTGGAGATGGAAATGGAGAACTCAGTGATGGACTTTGAACAATATGGAATGGGATGGAATTTGAAGAATTGGTCATTTGGTCGTATAATAAGATGTTTTCCTTGGATTTCAACAAAATTAGCAATAAATTTTCATGTACATATCTAAAATAAATTTCAAGGACCATACCTCAATATGAGTTTGAATATAGTTTTGAAACGATTTTTTAAGAACAAGGCGACATAAAACATAAAATGTATACTGAAGTATTGCAAGTCACGTGAATTCATCATAAAAGATAATTTGAGATGAATATACTATTTTATGTGCAAATAAAATTTCAAATAACTTTAAACGCATACTAATGCACTTATAAAACACAAACGTACTGGTGCACATATTAACAACAAGCACCAGTGTGTTAAAAATCAACAACACTGTGTTTCTATATTTTGTTAATAAAATACAATTTTATGTCTCAGGTGCATCCAATAATATGGACACACCGATGCGTAATTTAAAATGGCCTCACCACTACATTTATAGAAATGCATCATCATGCCAAAAAAAAAAAAAAAAATGTGATTTTTTTAAACAATTAAAAAAAGAGCGGGAATCGAATTTCATAGTCATTTAAATACGAAAAAACTATTTACGATTTCATTATTTTGCAAAATTTTGTAGGGGAGAGACTTGCAATAGAGACATACATAGGAACATTGTGGAGGAACGGAATAATTTAGAACCACAGTATTATTCAGAATATGATAATTTGAAGGGTATGGTGATTCACTCTAAACCCTTTTCATAAAGTTTTTTTAATATTAAGAAGGTATTTAATATTTTCATTATTTTGCCAAAATTTATAGGAAACAGATTTGGAAGAGAGACATACCGGGGAGCACTGTGGAGTAGAAGAATACTTTGGAACAACATAAATATTTAGAAAATTAGGATTTGAAGGGTATGGTGATTCACTCAAAACCCTACATTCAAAAAATATAAAAAATATAAAAAATTATACTTACCTTAAACCCTTATTTTTTTTTCTTACGTGAATGAAAAATTTCACTTTAGGGTTTAACTCCCTCTATCACTTCAGAATTAGGGATTTTCATTTTAGGTATTTTAGATCTAATGGGTTTGTTTTCCTATATATAACTACTTGGCATGTGATACAAAGGGACCACTTATTGCATCGGATCCCAAATGCAGTTGACCCTCTGCCTTTTTCTATTTTATTTTTTTAAACGGTTTCTGATTTGACATTTAAAAAAAAAAAATGTTTTCCACTTTTCTGGTACGCCTTTTAGATAGAAACGCATCGGTGCATTTATGTATAAGCAACGCACCGATTAAGCCATATTTAAAAAAAAAAATTAAAAATATGGTGCATACAAAAAATTATCGTCGATGTCGTCATCTAAACAACACAGAAAATGTTGTCACATATTTTTTTTAATTTTTCTTCTCATTGGTGTGTAATTTTTCTATTATTTTTTTTATGAATATTTAATTTATTTGCTATGTTTTTGTTTTCTACTACAGTCGTTGTGATGTCTTCTATATATATCACACTATTGTAATTCACAATATTTTAGAAAAGAAATTAAATTGTTCGATGTGTGTTGTTGTATGGAACACACTGGTGTGTTTTATGTAATAAACACACCGGTTCTTTGTATATATAAAGAACACTGATTACAACAAATTTTTTTCGCTAAAAATTATGTGATTTATTTATAAAATATATTTAATAATTTATGTATTGAATTGTACAAGTTGTATATTGATAAAAATATGAGTGAGAAAAGTTCAAATAATAAAAGTTATGGTCGACACAATGATGACACATCCAGAAAAATAAAAAAAGCAGGTTCTTTGTAAATTCTATAAAACTTAATATGGTTGAACTATATGTAAGTTTAACTAATATGTATTGGTTAGTGTGTATCATGAAGGGACACAAAATGAGGAAGCTCGATAACATTATTTATGATCTAAGTGTAGAAGAGTGTAAAAGCTTGATGGAAAAATTGCAAAGGGATGAATCAAGTGAATGAAAAAATGTTATTCAATATGACTTGTTTTTTGAATTTTCATTGACATGTTTCAAACAATCTATTAATTCACATATGTTTAATTTTCTATAGGCACCAACAACGAGGGAACAAAATTTCATCATAACAAAACAAAATTAATTAATATAGAATATGTAAATGATGATGAATTGGTCCTTAGCTAATCTAGAGTGGTGTTGGAGATTAATCAAAGGGGGAAAAACTTTTACAAAACTATGAGGGATATAGTGGAATGAACTTATAGACGTACTTTCCACTTACAATATAGAAATCAATCCAATGTTTCCAAGAACTAGGTTATATTTAAACTATAGGAAGCATTTCCAAAGCAATGGTCAATGAGACCCTGAGACTTGCAATAGAAAAAAACATACGACAACAAAAAAAATCATTCAAAAAGTAATATTCCTAAAAACACTTTTTTAGAATATATATATATATATATATATATATATATATATATATATATATATATATATATATATATATATATAT
>JZKD02S1922928.1:699485-710721 GCA_000966675.3 Picea glauca
GGAGGTTGCCCCCTCGAAGAGGCTTATTATCTGAAATTATCTCTTTTTCAAGGCGTTGAGTACCTTTCCTGAAGTTTTTCTATGCTATATTGATGTTTGGTTCTTAACACAAATAGATGAAATCCAAAGTGGTCCCCTTATGGTGAAAACCCTCACGGGAAGACGCTTTGTGAAGTCTAAATGGTTAAGTGGTTGAATCATCTTAGCAGTGCGGTTAGGGAACCCAAGTTTGTTTAAGGAATAATGTTATGGAGATCGGTGAATTTGTTAGTGAGACTATTCTATATGGATAGTGATTGTCATTCCATTTCCGGTGATATGTGGAACACCACATAACTCCTCACGCTTAGATAGTTATGGCCATATGAAGTTGGAGAACCCTCATGTGTTGTCTAGAATCCCCTAGAAGTTCAAATAAGTCAAACTATTATAGAAGCTCCTAGAAGTAAGTTGACTAGTCAAAGTGGTTAATCATGGGCTAAGTGGTTGAAACAAAAAAACAATCAAAAATAATTTAGTTGCAACTAGAAGTGGAGAATTTACTATTTGTAGAAAAGTGGGTTAGAAGTGGACAAGTGGTTAGAAGTTGGTTAGCTCCAAAAGAAGGAAGTTGGTTGAAGTTAGTTAAATGATAAACCCTAGAAGAAGATACTTGGAGAAATATAAATAAGATAGAAAGGGTCTCTTATGAGAGAATCTCTTGAGTATATTGAAGATCTATGATGGTGAAAATTTCTTGCAGGTACTTATGGTCACATCAGAAGTTACGTAAGTCTAATATTTTGATGGTGAAAGTTTCAGAGGTTTAGAAAACCCTAGTTTTCTAAATGTGTATGCGAGATGCAGTGAGTCAGGGTGCATACATACGTGGGTTGCAGTGAGCCAGGGCACATTCATACGCATGCTAAAGGAGAGAAGGGAACATAATATAGTTGGGAAAGACAAGGAAGATTTGAGTAAGTGTTGGTGCCAAGTTCCTGAAGTCTGAAGAGAGTTCTAGATCAACATTCTACAAGTTCAGGTCTACTACAGAGGTTCTGGTATGGGTAGATATTGTCTTATTTTCTCATGGTATGGTGAATGCTTGATGCATTCTTTGTATGGTTATATTGATGTCTGAATATGGTAGATGATTGGTTTAGTAGTTTAGTTATGTTTTGATTGAGAGATATCCATGATCTATGATAGACTATGGTTAAGGAGCATGCATAGGTTGTTGGATAGTATTGGATATGGTTTTTTTTTCTCTATGGTACAGATTGGGTAGTGACAGGTAGTTTGCAGTAAAAAGTCATAAGTGGATGTGACAAAGGCATAAACAATTTGAAGGGAAGAAGTTGTGAAGTTTCAGAAACCCTAGTTTTTGAAGGTGTACGTAGGCCGACAGTGGGTCATGGCAAGTACATACACATGTTGCAGTATCGGTAGGTCGCGTACATACACGAGATACAGTATAAACAGGTCGCATGTATGTTGAAATATTGGATTCTATCTACAAGATGAGTCTTGTACTTGAGGATTGAATTCTTCTTCTCAGTTGGTGTTGAGATTTGCAGGCTGAGTCTTGCATTGAGAGTTGGTGCTCTTGTGGATTTGTTTCTCTATTCAGTTGTTGTTGAAAACCCCCCAAGGATTGTAGTCTGTAATATAAAAGAAACTTATACATATATCTTGTGTTCCTTGTTTTCCTTGTGGAGATGGTTTATTTCTTATGTTTGTTGTTGAGATATGTTTACATACAACTTGTTATACATGAAAGTAATGAATGTTGAGTAAATGGTGATTGCTAACTAAGGTGTTTTGTAAAGGAGTAAAAAAATCCTTGCAATGATTCACCCCCCCTCTCAGTGTGGTTGGTGTGTCTAAAATTTACAAGGGCGTTCTTACATGTATGATTATCTGACCGTGGATTTATGTGATGAACAACATATCACTGTAGCTTTAAGATGCCAGAATATGTCTCTACCCTGAAAAAAAATGTATCCACAGTTTCTGCCAACGAAAGTGCTATGATACCACTTGTTAGGTACTAGATCTATTATAATAGAATAAAACAAAAATATTGCATAGAATAACAATGGAACAAAATAATACATGAAACCATAACACCAAAATAATACCTTTATTGATAGGAAATAATGTTCACTTGCCTCTTCGAGGGGAAAACCTCCAACAGAGAAATGCTCTATTACAATAATTCTCAAGACAAAACTTATCATGCCCTCGACTCCTATATATACTAAATCTATCTACCACAAGAAAAATTTAGAGGAATATATTCTATAAGCGTAAGATTCTATTAGGTCTTCTTGCATTTGACTTATTCTTCCTTATTACTAGGCCTTATTAATATTGGCCTTTATTACATGGAAAATATATTTTTCTACTTACATGAGGGGTTAGGGAGGTTAGGTCCATAACAACTCCTAACCCCTTACATCTTGCACCTCAAAACCTTAAACCTTGTAACCACTAAACCATACCCTAAACCCTAATTAAAATCTGCATCTTATGTCTACTTCTTCTCTTCTTAACTTACTCTCAATTTGTTCATGTGTACGTAGAATATATCCATAAAGAAAATATAATATATTATTTTTCTTCTACATTTAACATATAAATGTATACAAAAACAATCTACAATATAAATACATATAATGAATAACTTACCAAGGGACGACATTCATGTCTGCCTTCAAGGTGACCATACTCACTACAATGTCTTTTAGTTGTTTTTTATTAACAGTCTCCTTCTATTATAGCCCCTACATTTTTTACAAGGGAAATAACATTTTAGATCACCCAAAGCCTCGACCAATGGACATCTCAAGTCTCAACCTTGTCCTCCTAGAGGAATGTTATGTGAAATTTGTCCTTACCAAACATTCAATGATGATTATCTTTAAAAATAAACATCATTAATTTAACTATTTGTAATGCAATTAACAAAATAAAATAAAAAATTGTATTCTAACCTAAAAATATCCCTTATAACCTCTACAAACCATTGCTAGTATAGAAACAATGTCGAATGTCTTTATATTTAGAACTTTTTTAATTATGTATCGCACTTTTGTCAGACTTCCAACAGATGTTGACCAAAGAGACATTGTTTAAAGAAACAAAAATAGAGACTTTGTCAAACATCGGTACACATCATTAACCTGGTCAACCATCGAATATCCAACGATTGTTGACTTGGTCAACCATCGGATATCCAATGATATTCTATTTCATCAGATAGTCAATGAATGTTGGGGATTTTTTTTTTTTAATTACAAAAAATGCAAGTAAAATCTGATAGTACGACCGATTTTGTCCATTTTGTCGGAGTACAACGTCGATTTTTCCACCCATATGTAGTAGTGAGAGTGACCTCAACATGCTTTCATCATGCAAAAACTCCTCAAGGGAATTATGGCTGCATTCCTCTACTAATATTAGTTGCTTCTCATCATGGAAACAACCCTTCAGTGCTTGCACATGCTTACAAGCACTTACAAAGTTCTCCAAACACCACCAAGGTCATTGACCTTCATGCACCCCTCTCTGGCACATCTCCAAGAAGGGGTTCTTCAGATGCAATATTGAAAACAACCATTGGAATGTGGATTCCCCTATCATCAAGCTATTGTCCATCTCATTGGTGATGCATACTTTATGTGTTTCTATCTCTCCTTGTATGACTTCTGCCTCTTGGATTGGAGAGGCAAACCACTCTTCATCTTCCACAATCTTCACTCTCCATATTCTTCTCTTTGTTGTGCAATTTTTGGGGTGAATATCTATATGAAGTTGCCAACACTTTGCTTCCCAATGACCACTCAAATTGCAGTAGTGACAAAATTTCTTGGTGTTGCTACAAGGACTTATTGGCATACTTATCATTTCCACGTGCCCCTATGTATGTTGTTGAATTGGAGAAGACTTATTTCCATTCAACTTATGAAAACAATTAGGCATATGAAACATGGCTTGCTTCTTCCAACAGGCTGCCTAAAGATTTCCTTTCCTTCCATAGTGTGAACATGTCACTACGTACCAACAAATGGATATGGTATGGCCTCTCTTCTTGTGACAGTGGCAAACAAGAAGTTTAATTTTTGATGTGGACCTCTTGGTCTCCTTCTTCTTTCTTTCACTAATTGGTTTGTTGCTTTCTGTGAGTGCATGTGTGGGTTAAGTCTGAAAAATCTCTTCATCGCTTCTCTCCATCAATATACCATAAGTCTGAGGTGGAAGTGAGATGACACCTTCACTCACTATTGTTTCTTCTTCTTTTGATGAGAAATCCAACTTCAGCATGTCTTTTGACTTCATGAATATGGTCTTCATGGTAATGGAATTTTCACTTCTACCATCAAATCCTAAGACTTCATGCTTTTCCCTAGGTGTGACTACAATGGGGTTGAAGATGCCTCATCTCCTCTTTCCTATCTCTTGTCCATCATAGCCCATTTTATTTAGGATCTTGTAGATAATTCCCCTAGTATGCTTCTCAAATTCACCAAGTTGATATTGAGGTTTGGATATAGATGGTGAGCTTACCAAAATGGTCTCATACATGGTGTTGGTTGAGGAAGTGGCAATGGACAGTATCCTTGCTTTTTGTTTCCCTTAAAAACTTGCTTTGAGCTTCTCCAAGGCCTCCTCCTTCTCTACCAACTCATGTTGTAGCCGTGACAACATCCGAGTGAGACTATATTATTACCAACTATCCAATTGGACGACCTTCTCCCCAAGGTGTGCAAGCTGTGTTATGTGCTTGTCCCAATCTATCATGACCGTTGCCAGGGTGTCCTAACATTCTTCAAACTTCTTCTTGAGTAATGGTAACAATTTGACAGAGCTCTCCATGTTCTTCTCCATCTCTTCCATCCTCTAGTTAAACATCTTAACATGTTCCTTCAATCTCCCATTATTTTCTCGAAGCTTGACATTGTTATCTCTTAAGTCTTCCAACTTATCTCCAGTTTCTTTACCCATGTTGCAATTTGTACTATTGTGTTCAAATTTTTCACAGTCGTCACGGTTAAGGGTGCAACCTCGTTTTGATACCATCTGATTCATAAACAAGGGAATTATATTCCACTCACTTTACTAGCATAGATACTATGCAAAATCAACTTCCAAGCTCTCCTCTCATGCTTGTACAAAGTTCTCTATCTCCAACAAGGTTTCCAAGCCTATACCTTTTTTTTGTGCAATATCTCTGTCTTTTGGAGGCTACCAGGCCTCTATCCTTTGCCCTATACAAGAAAATATCTTCCTATGTTCTTCTCTTGACTACAAATCTTGTTCTTGTGTGTGACCTACACACACCAAATAGAAGGAAACACAATGGAAATCAAGTCAATAATAAACACTACTCAAGATTAATGGTTGGCTCTTTCTCCACGTAACCAATGGAGTCTTTTGAGTTTTAGCTTATGCATTTGATGCTATTAGGAGTGAAACAACCAATAGTAACCATTCACTACTCATTATTCTTATGAAAGATACACGAGATTTGTCTATTGGATACTCTTGGAAAAATCTAATGTCCTTATTGAAATGAGTAATGTAAGAACTCTTACTTGAAAGTTCAGAAATCCTTGTGCAATCTTTCTTGGCGATTCAATGTAGAATTCCAATGAACTAGTGAGTAATTCAATCACTATGTGTACCCATGTACAGACGGTTTATGACCATATAGATGAGAGAAGAACATCCCAGAGGATTGTCCATTCACCAGGCAGGATAAATTTCACCTAGCAATGTCTAAAAATGTCCAAACATAGAACAATTTGACCCAGACAATATTAAATCCATCGAATAATGTTTAGAATCACCCAGACATCAATAAATTTTTGTAACATCCCGCTCTGGCGCACTTACAAAACTTATTCTTTGAGGACACTTGCTCGCAAGTGATCTGGATTTTATGATGATAAAACTTATTCCTTCATTATGATGCTTTAAGTTAGATGACAGGATGTTTTTACTACTTTGATGTTGACAGGTGCTACTGACTCAGTTTCATTGAGTGTGCAGGGTTTCGGACCTTGAGGATGCAGAGGCATCGGTGGAACTCCCTTGGACTCCGGATTGAGTCAAGGAGTGGGATATTTGGGTTGTTTCATTTACAATGATATTGCTTTGTTTTGATGATATGCTATTGATTTTATGATATGTTGTTGACATGATGGTTGATGATGCAGGCTGACAATAGCTTGTCGACCAAGACTCACATATGGAGTAAAGGGGCCACACATGATTACCAGAGAGGATGAGGGAGAGATGTGAACAGCAGCCCTGCCACAGCCTACTAGCACTCCCGCCGTGGCTCGAACTGTAGGTTAACGATTACCTAGTTCGAGAGGATCCACGATGCCGTGAGGTCATACTGCGACAGTCGCTCACGATGATTCTAAGGGGTGAGCAATAAGGCGGGGGCCTTATTCCTTAGAGCCCTTAGTCTCCCACAAGTTCACTTGGTGGAGTGTTGACTCCAGGGGTTATAGATGTATACTAATCCGTCAAGTCAGCGAGTGGCACCCTTGGAGCACGTGGTGCATCCTGAAGGGCACGTCGCGCAAAGAAAAACAAGTCAGCGAGTGGCACCCTTGGAGCACGTGGTGCATCCTAAAGGGCACGTCGCGCAAAGAAAAACAAGTCAGCGAGTGGCACCCTTGGAGCACGTGGTGCATCCTGAAGGGCACATCGCGCAACAGAAGCACACAAGGTGAGTGGCACCCTTGGAGCACGTAGTGCATCCTGAAGGGCACATCACATGGATGATGATGATGAGACAACCTAGATGACCCTAAGACCTTAACGCCTGATAAAACTCTTAAAATGACTCCCCTAATGAATTGTCGCCTAGTTCAATCTAAACCTAAGTTTAAATCATCTCAAAGATAAAATTATGTTAAGCCCTAAGAAAAGATCCTACAAAATTAAACATAAGGGCGTAAACTAAAACCCTCCTATGTGTTAGTTAAGTCTTCTTAAACTAAGGGGGGGTAAAGTTGAGCGGGATAAATTAATTGAAACCAAGGATTTTTAAATTTTAAAGAAGATTAAAATTATCTAAGAGAGGGAGTATAAAAATTTAGGATTTAAAAAAAAATATATTGAAAGGACTATTAAGCACATTTATCATTTTGGGTTTAACAAAAAAAAAAATAATAAAAAGAGAGAAATAAAAAAAAATAGAAATAAGGAAACTTGGAATAAAGGAAACTTAATAATGGAAAGTAGGAGACATAGGGTAAAAAGAAAAAAGGAATCAACATTTAAGGAGTTACTAAAATTCAGAAACTTCATTTTAGGAAAGTGATTAAAAGCATGAGAGGGGATCTAGGAACCCTAGGAGAAATTTTAGGAGCGACTTTGGGGGGGGTGAGGGAAATGAGTCTTTTATTTAAATTAAAGAAATTAATTTGGAGAAACATGGGGGGATGAGTGACACTTGGACGACAGAGAATGTTTAGAGGTTTTTCTTTAAAAATTAAATTAATAATGATTTAGGAAAGTAGGTGGGTCTCAAATTTCTATAAAATAAGGGGAAAAGAAGGAAGAAGGGATGAACGGTTAGCGTAACGTTACGCTGCTGAATTGTGGCTTGACGGGTTGCTTGTGAGGAGTTGGGTTTATATCAGTTGTGTTGGAGTGGTAGCTCAGCCGTGGAGGCGAGCTGAGAAGCTAGTCTTATCTCTGGTTCTTGTGTGGCCCCTTTGCGGCTCGGGGGGCTAAGGGGGGAGCATAGTACCCCTAGAGTTTGGGTGGGAGGTACCGGTGAGCTTTCTGTGGTTGGCGAGGAAGAGCGGCAAGGAGAGTGGACATGGCACGGAGCGCGGGATGTCTTCTGAAGCGGGCAAGTGGCAATAGTATGATTTTAATTCTGGAAAAATTGTTTATAAATGGTTAGTGTTAAATTGTTTTCGGCGATTCGTCTTTATTAATGGTTACTGAAAAAAAAGGGGGGAAAAGAAAAAGAAAACTAGTTCTGGCAATCTAAAACGTTCAACCTGGAAATTCATGTTACCTCTAGAAAATTGTTTATCTTCTGGCAAATCAATTTAACCTGGCATTCAATTTTTCCTCTGTCATTTCGTCATCTTCTGGCAATGTGTTTGGGGCGTTGGGTCTGCGTTTTAAAAGGTTAATGAGATTTTCTTTTCTTTTTGTTTTTTTGGGCATTTTTGCCATTGTGTATTGGGCGTTTTTAGCCACTGTTATTTGGGCGTCCTTCTTTACCCAGCGGGCATCCTTATTCGGTATTTTACCTTACACAATGAGCCATTCTTGTTGGGCGCTTTTGGGTTTTACACGTTGAGCGATTCCTCTATGGGTGTTTGCATTGTTTATGGGATTTTTGTTATTGCATGGATAATTTTATCATCATGGACTGCAACTTGATACAGTGGCATTTTTGTTTGGGATAGTGGGCGTTTTTACTTTACACAGTGAGCATTCTCATTTTGGACGATCGGGTAATGGAATCCACAGTGAATCAAACGAATGCTCCTTTCCGTGCTGAGAGAAATGGGTAATTCGATTCTATAGAAAATCCAAGCAAATTACTCTCTGCCCTATGGGCGTTTGGTAAATTGAATATCTGTGCATTTCATTTTAGTTTTGGGGTCTGCATTTTAACTAACAAATACAACTAAATGCAATCTGAACGTAATCTGAATACGGTCCCAATCCGTTTATTTTTGGGGTTGGTGTGTTACTGGTGAATGCGAATCTCACTACAGTGTGAATGCAAATCTGACTTTCATTACCTTTCATTTAAATGGTTATGGTCTTCTTTTTATTTTGGGTCAGCGTTCCTCTTTCCATGGCTAAATCACAGAGGCGTTATCCTTTTTTGGGGTCTGCGTATTCATTGCTTACAGTGGCATTTATTTCATGGGCATTTGGTATGTGTTCTTTGGTTACCTGTTACTGCGCGCGAATTTAACCTTGTAAGCTTTAATTCCACCAAATTGTAATATGATGTTAGTCCTGTACATTGATTTTTAAAATTACGATTACCTTTAAGTATGGCCATTTTTAATTGATTCTTCCGATAACTCTTGGATTACACCTTGCTCTACACGGATATGTGGTCTGTGTATGCATTGACATCTTAAACTGGTAAAAATATGGACTTTGTTAATGTCTCATAGTTGATGGCTACAGAGTCTATGTGACTGCTCCTTTTGGGAGTGAGTAGCGATACTGTTTTCAATATTAAGGCCCTTATTTCTCAATATATTATGCAATCTATCCCGATTCTTCAAACTAGTTGTAATTATTTAAAATGAAGATTTTGTATTATTATTGAACTGGAATGCGATTTATGAAAGTTTTCTTCCATGGTTTCCAGAGATTCTGTTCTGTCCTGTAGTGGGTTCCTATCATGATGGAATTTTTTACTTTTATCTGAATTTGGGCTTCTTCCATTGGGCTATATTGTTTGCATGAATGCACCATCTGTTTTCACAATGCTGATGCATTTCCTTTGTTGTATTGCAAACAACAGAGATGTAATTTGAGTTGAGTTAAACGGCACCATTGGCAAATATGAAAAGCAACATAAAATGCAATATTAAAAGCAATACTTATATTTGTTTAAATAGAGAGGTTAATACTAGTCTAAAGCGCAATGTTAATATTGTTTAAACTGCCTTGTAAATACTTGTTCGAATTGCAATAGCAATATTTGTTTAAGGTGAAATGCTAATAATGATGTTAAAGCGATATGTTAATATCTGTTTAACTGCAAGGTTAATACTGGTTCAACTTGCAAGGTTAATATTTGTTTAAATTAAAATGTTAATGATGACATTTAAGCGCAATGTTAATATTTGTTTAACTGCAATGATAATATTGGTTTAATTGCATCGTTAATATTTGTTTAAACTGAAATGTTATTGATGATGTTTAAAGTGCAATATCAACCTTTGTAAGGTCATTGTAAAGTATGGTAATGAGTTGGGAGGCAAGGTGAGATAATGTGGAGATTTTGGCTAGTATTCAATCACGGATGAGTCATAGACATTGCCTAGTCATTAATTTAAATGGTCGTCATCCGAGTCCTTGTCTTGCACTTTCTGTAGAAGACGTGGTTTCTCTTTCGTCTATGGTTGCGCTGGGTGGTAAAATTGTCGATTGGTCTACTTGTGTCGGGCGGGATATAGACACCTTCTGTAGTCTTAGCATATATGTCTGTGTGTTTTCTGTGTAAAGGATCCAGTGCCGTATCAAGAGTCTCGGGCCCTTTAAAGGTAGGGTTCCACTCTTGCGACACACCTGACGGAGGTTACTAGTTTCTCCTGAGCAGTCGGCCAGGAGCCTGTCTAATCTTCTTTCGAGAAGACATAACACTAAAAGCCCTACTTTTCTGTGCAGAAATAGTAAACTCTACTGTTGGATTCTTCCCTCTGTGATTGTACTGTACTTAACACCTGGTGTCGTCTCCTGCTTATAGCTGCTAGTTGTACGCCTTATGTCTAGGAGCATTCCTTGCTTGTTGTCACGGTGATATGTCGGGGTCGTCTTGTGGTGTTCGCATTGTTTGCATCTTGTTCTAGGTCGGGTTACTAGTTTCTTCCTGAGAAGTCAGCCAGGAGCCTGTCTAATCTTCTTTCGAGAAGACATAAGACTAAACGCCCTGCTTTCCTGTGCAGAGATAGAACCCTAACACCATGAATTCTTCCCTCTGTATTCTTACTGTGCACCCCTAGAGTGTCTTATTGTTTGTGTTGTGCGCCTTGTGCCTAAGGTCGTATTGTTGTAGTTACTCGTTGTGTGCCTACAGTCTTCTTGTGCTGAACATTGTGGTTGCATATTGTTGGTTGTCGAGTGGCGTCGTACAGTTAAGTGTGTTGTTACTTCTACACGCGCGCACACACCTTACCAAAAAAAAAAAAAACAATTTGCATCTGATACTAGAATGGTTGTTGTAACTAGGAGGACATTACAATTTTCCCCAACAATGTTTAGAATCTCCTGGGCATCAAGAAACTCACGCCAACATTGTTTAGAATTTCCCATGCATACAAAAATTCTCCCCAACAATCCTAAATTTTCCCCAGGTAAAATATTGAAGTTCTTAGGTAATTAATGGATGGTACGGGAAATGAGAAGCATCACATAGAGAGAAATACACCCAATTGTGTGTGAGTGTTTGAGAGATGAGAGAATTCTCCAAAATGTAAACTTTTCTAAATAATTGCAACAATTATTTAATTACAACCATCAA
>JZKD02S1922928.1:722434-744699 GCA_000966675.3 Picea glauca
AAGTGGGTTAAGATGGTTAGAAGGTAATTTAAATAATAAAGTGAAGTGATGAGTGTACTATAAGTCAAAGTGGATAAAAAATAAATTATTTAAATAATAAATTTAATGGAGAAATCACTAAGTGGACAAGTGGTTAGAAGTGGGTTAGCCCTAAAATAAGGAAAGTGGGTTAATATAGTTAGAAGGTAACCTCTTGAGGAAGCTACATGAAAGTATAAATAAGAGGCAAGGGTCTCTCATTTTTAAACACACTTGAGAATATTGAATATCTACAAGTGACTGAGGTAACCAAACGATATCTAAGGAGAATTTTAGAGGGAAGGTGAAGTAAAGAAGGACGAAATTCAAGGGAGGATAAATTCTTTTGATGATTCTTTCTAAGGAATGTTATTTATAGGTCATCTCACCATTCTCAAAATAACTTTTTTTATAGAATGATTCAAACCACGAAATAGGGAGTCCATTGAGAAAACATATCGAAGTATCTGTGATAAAAAATTCAGCTTGTGGGTCGTTGTATCTTTGGAGTTACACTCTATGGAAAATAGGGTTTGTGGCTAGTCCTGAAACTAGTCTAAAATAAGTGTTTCGGGTAAAAACATCATAACTTATTCATAACAAATTCAAATTTAGTAAGACAAAATGTATTGGTTAGAGTAAAATATGTAGTATTTTTTGTACCATTTTCAGATCCATACAACAAATATTTCGTGCGGGGAACGCTCTACAAGTTTGCTCTCTAGAATAAGCCAGAATTCAACAAGGTATGTCATTTTTGCTATAACTCCTTTTCTGAGAGGTTCCAAGTAGTGAAATATGGAGGACTTGCATAAAATACACTAAAGAACATTGTGTACAATTTTTATATCTTTATTCATTACAGTTAGACAGTTATGATTATTTCAATTTAGGGTTGTTGACTAATCCAAAATTAGTCTTGTGAGACTAAAGTAAAGTTTGATGAAAATGCTAGTCTCTTGTTGTTAAAGCTAAGGAAGGTTTGTAGGTATGTGATCATATAAACCAGGTCTATTATAGAGTTACAAGTCAGATTTGGATGATGAAATTGATGAGGGATTTTGGTTGAGGTACATGTTGGGTACATGGTTGAGACAAGTAGTTGATGAGTTGGCACATACATGAGGTGTATAGCTGATGCTATTGGTACATCTTGATGAGTCATAGTTTATGTGTATTTGATGCATGATTGGTACATATTTGGTGCATGGTTGATGCACTCATTGATGGTACATGTTGATTACAGGTTGTTACAGGTTGGTTGGCTGCAGGTCAGTGGTACAGGTTGTTACAGTGGTATATCTCACAGTGATAGTGTGACAGTGGTTCCATCATTCTACTTCTACGTCAAGACAGTTGGACGGGGCAAGGATAGGTTGTTGTAGCTACTTTCCAGTTGTAGACGGAGAACATAAGGGGTATGATTTCTCACTTTCTCATTGTTTATTTACTCTGCAACTATTGGATGGAAATGCCACATTGATATAACACTTGCATTTTATGGTTAAAAAGGATTAGATTGCTCTATTACTGATTCACCCCCCCTCTCAGTAATCCAACATAATTCACGCGCAAAATTATCTTCACAAGCACATGGAAATATTGAAGCTCATACAATAATTCAAACACACCATAAGACAAATATTTTACCCTAGAAACCTATATGGGAAAACCAACTTCAAATGGGGGCTCAATATTTGATTTCGACAATCTATGGTACAAGCAACTCTTCACTCTCTATCATCTTCCTCGCTTGGACAAAAATCATGTTGGGAGTGAATTTGCATGAGGAATAGGGAGAGATGGGGGTAACTGAAGACCAACAACCATGTCCCTTCACTTCCCATTCCTTAGCCTTCTCTCCTATTCAATTTTTAAAATTACATTTTATTCTCTATTTTCCTTTCACATTGTCATTTTGGTCTTATTAGACTTTCACATTTACATTTCTTTACAAATTTTTCTAACCATCATCAATTTCCAAATTTCTTTACAGGTACTACGTTTTACTCCCATTCATTGGTTTGGATCCATTTCAAATCATATTAAGGACTAGTAAGATTTGCCAAGGTTTCTACATTCTAAGAAAAATTTCCATCCTTAAAGTTATCCCTGATTAAAGCAATAATTAAAATCACATCCAACATAAACATTATCATAGTAACAAGAGAACTTGAATGCCTAATGGAAATCCTAACCTATCAGATAAATTGGATTAAAGCAATAATTAGAAGAAAGAAAAATTTGTTTACATGAACAAGGAGCAGAGGATAAAAATACATTTCTTCTGCATAATTAAGTTGGGGAAGAAGTTGATAGAGCTCTAGAGAGGGTGCAAAATATCCAAAATCGTTAGTGGTATAATATGTTACATCCTCAATAAGTTGAGATCCCTCACCCTCAATAAGTTGAGCTCCCTCATCATTACAGTTAATTTGGAGACGCCCATGTGTGTTCTTTTTTATTCTTCCCGCAATCGGATAGAAGGGCACAAGCACTTTGCTAAGAGCATCTTTGAGAATATACATTGCAAACAATCATATCTACCAGTGCTAGTGGGCCTACACATATACACACAGGTAGCATGTGTTTGTTAGAATAACTAATCTCCACCTTTCAAGTTGTCTACCAACTAACCTATTCAAGTCCATTTAGACTACATTTAGTCATTGAGTATTGAAACCCCATGGTATGTTTATCCTACATTTAGGTTCTTGTTTTTGTTTGTTGGTTTCTCTATCTGTGAACATTATCATGGTATCAGAGAAGAACTGGACTTGACTTGTCGCATGAGTGCCCAAGAACATAAGAGTTGAGGATGTAGTAGGACTAGACTTGACTTGTCACATGAGAGCTCAGGAACATAAGAGTTGAGGATATAGTACTACGTGTGCTTATGCATATGAGAGATTTTTTGTTGTATATGCTTAGTTGTGTAGGAGAGTAGATCCTCCACTGAGAAGAAGATTGAAGGAAATTAATGTTGGCTTGTGAAGACAAGCACTCAACTGAGCATATATCTCTACCACTTGGAAGAAGAATCTGACTTGTTTTGAGAGCCTCGAGGCAAAGGGTATTTCCTTCGATCAGGCATCCCATGTTGCATTGCAGAAAATATTTTTGGGGAACGCCATGGGATTTACATTGGGACCTAGAGGGAAGACTATTGTCTTGACAAGTTTGGAATGATGGGGTTACCATTGCTCGTGCCATTGAGATTTCCAATCACATGAAAAATGCTGGGGAAACCTTGATTTGAGGGGTTATAGGGGTTGAATCCTGTGGCTCCAAAGGAAACATTCCCAAGGCTAAGAAACTAGTCGTGATCACTAAGCCTACTACTCCAAAGAAGTCTTTCATCATCGTTGTCACGATTTTCCCAGAAAACGAAGCCACTAGGTTTGATAAAGAAACCACATGCATCACAAGTTGTAGATTGTGGGGTAGATACCTGATTTCATGGAGGGTATTTGGTTCGATAGATCCCAAGCATAGATCGGGACAAAAGAAGATTCGGCATGGGTGACCTGTTGTAGAGAGGCCTAGCGAAAGAGTTCCATGGGGCCATTGAAGCACACGAGGAAGTGTGGTAATAAACCATGGTGCTAATGGCCTGTAAAGCTCCATCACTCCTTGAGGGTTCGAATGGATTCGTCATTCAATCACTTATGTGCTTCATGAGAACTGTGAGACCGATTGTGATATCAATGGAAATGGTGGCCAAATGTGGGGGAAATGTAAATTCCTCAAATCAATCCCGGGGGTGAGAACAAGGTTTCCTCAAACATAGAAGCGAGAGGCTTTCTCTTTTGTCCCTCCAATTGCATTATCAATAGGTGTCAAATTTGTTCCAATGAGGAAATTCCGAGGTGAGGTCATTGCTGAGGAGTACGTTTTAGAGTATGGGGTAGATCTGCTTGAGATGCATTCTGGGGAAGTCTATCCCGATGAACGGGCCCTTATTGTTGATGATCTGGTTTCCACCGGTAACATTACGTGCAACGATCAATCTACTGGAGTGTGTTGGTTCTGAGGTGGTTGAATATGCATGTTGATATGTAAATGGAAATATGTAAGGGGATTATTGGGTATTTAGTAAAATAATTTTGGAATTCTTGTTGTACCTTAGTTGCATGATCGGTTGTACCTCACACCCCATAAGAATTTGGTCCAAGATATATTTCCCCAAGTGTTTAGTAAGACATGTTGAGTCAGACCTACATAGATTAGTGTGAAAGTACATGTAATCATGTAATGTTTATATCTCTTATGCATAGAGTGGTTGTAGCATCAAGTTTTGGAATGAATCACTAGGTAGGTATGAGGGTGGTAGGTGTACTCTTATCTAAGCTTGATGGTGAATCAAAGAATTTGAATCTTCGATTAAGGAGGGGAATGTGAGATAGAGTAATATTAGCATGTGAGTGACTAAAGTATGATTAAGGGAGAGTTTAATATATTGATGAACCATTTAGGTGAAATGAATTCCTACAGATCTTGCGAGTACAACAAATGAAACTCGTGTATCTCAATAGATGGATTTCCTTTTATATGGAAATTGATGCAGGAGCATCTCTCCATGTCAGCAGCCAGCCAGCCAGCCACGTCAGCGCGCATGCATTCATATGCTAAAAGGGAGGCACAACCTCATTTGAATTTGAATTGAATGTAATTTAATGTCTTAGGCTGGTGAGCCATGGAAGCCGTGCCTTTTTGCAGGCGATTAGATAGGATCGGCTTTAATGCTAGACCGACTGAGATATAGATCCAGATGCTGGACTAGACAGCCCATTCATTGTAATTGAATAGGGTAGGTGAACCTAGAGGGAAGCGCTAAGATCCCCTCAGGTAAAAGAGATTTAGAGATCTCATTTTGAAAAAGGAAATATAGGAGATAGAGAAGAGAAGAGCCAAGGAGAGCTCGAGAACACCTTGTACAAACAGGCATTTGCCATTTTAATAGAATACAAAAGCAGTTTTTCCTGCATATGTTCTGTCTTATACGCATGTCTATGGGTGTTCATTATATGTTGTATTTGTGTGTTGTTATCATGCAATTGTAGGGAGTGTGTTTGATTTCAGGTTGAGGGTCTTTGAGGTTTCATGTCAGGAGGGAATGACAGAGTGTTGCAGACTCTGAATACCAGTGCATGAGTGCACTTCTAAACTCTGAGGAGTCAGATAGAGATGTGTTGAGGCACGGGACTGAAGTCAACAACTCAGGAAGAAGACCTGTGAGGTTGTTGAACACCTCAGGAGGTAAGGCTGTGTAGCTGAAACATAGTTGCAGATAGAATCACTGAGGATTCTGTAGGAGCTCTGCCAAGTGGGCATTGAGTGGGTGCGAAGGGTGCACAGAGAAAGAAGAACTCTGTTGAGAGTTTGAAGGAAGACCAGAATCGCTGAGGATTCTGAGAGCTCTACCAGGTGGGCATCGAGCGAAGTGCATAAGTGCACAGGAAGACAGAACTGTTGAGTGTTCTGTGAAAGAGGAGAAGATACTCCACCAGGAGGGTGAGAAAGTGTCCAGGCAGGCACAGGAAAGAAGAGAACTCTTTGAGTTCTAGACGAGAAGAAGAATCCACTAGAGGATCTTCATTGGGTTGATGAATACCCCGAAGTACTCAAGAAGAGGCTGAGTAGAAGGATAGCCAGGAAGGAATCCATTTTCATTCTCCATCGGAGGGAGAAGAAGGACCAAAATCCCCCAAGGGGTCTGAGTAGTTGCGTAAGCTCAGGAAGGATAGCAGTAGCGAGTGCAGCTGAAGATTCTGCAAGGAGTGCAGGAGACAGAGAAATCCTTGAGGATTCAAAAGGAGGAGAAAAGTTCAGGAGGAGTAAGCATTTGTGCACACGCGGAGAGACTCGAGGTTGTGGAGCTCGTAGAGGAGCAGACAAAGGTCGAGACCTTTGAAAGGTTGAGGTTCTTACAAGTCTTAGGAGAACACATTTCATGCTCAAGAGGGAGAAACAGGAACCATTGGATCGATAGAGAAAGAAGATCTAGACCGTTGAGGAGTTTACGTCCAGAAGAAGCTCAGGAGGAGTGCACAAGAGGAAGGGACCGATAGCCATCGGATCTCATAAGAGAAATCCCTTCAGCCGTAGGATCAGGAAGAGTTGCGTGGAGATTAGTCTCTGGAGGAGGAACGCGCAAGGAGAAGGGATTTGAGCTGTCATATCGGGAGCAGGTACCTGTCAATCATTGGATCTATGGAAGCTGCACAGGTTTTAGTCATCTGGATATCAGCCATCAGGAATCCGGGATTCTCGAGATCATAGGAATCGAGACAGCGCAAGTCATGAAATCCCGATTGGATCAGAGCCGTCCAAACAGCAGGGACACTTGGCAAGCGATCTCAAAGAATCAGAGTTTTGGATATCAGGGTTTCTGGAGTCGTGAAACTCGAGCATAACGAAATCACGATCTGTGATTTCCCGACGCGATCGGAGCCGTTAATCTGAAGGACGCGTGTCCAACGATCCTAAAGAGTTTGGGGTTCGGCATTCGAGATTTCCGCATGTAAGGGAATCGTTGCAATAGAAATCGTGATTTCGCGATACCCGATAGAGCGACAGGAAAGCGCTGACGTGGAGGAGAGATCTCACATGTGCATCGGGGTTCGGCATTTCAGGATTCTCGGTGACGAGAAACTCACGACAGGAGAAGTCGTGAAATCTCAAAACGCGACAGTCCCATAGTCGAAGTGTCAAAGTGGAGGACAGGTGTCGAAAGGTCAACCATAGCAGGGAGTTAGCGACAGGTGGCATCGGCAGATCATGAACTCGGAGGTTCGCGAGTTGGAGCCGCAAAGAATTGCGCCAAGAGTAGCGAGGTCGCGACAAAGCGGAAGTCCCGATAAAGCGGGAGAAGGTCAGCGTTGGCTGAGCTATCAGGAATCGGAGGTCCACGAGGTAAGTGACATATGACCTCACAAGTGTCGATTTTCCGATCGGGAGAATTCTCGATAAGAAGTAGGAAGACGTGGGGAAATACTCATCGAGTTTCGGGGATCTATAAGACCCGATCCTGTGGTTTAAGGACTCGCGATCTAGTGAGGTACGATTTCCCGACTTCAAGGAGGTATGTCATAAAGAGTGTTATGTGGGTGACAAGCCTCGAAAGGGGTTTTGAAGAGCATTCTATCTCTTCGAACCTAAGGAAGAGAAGGTCCTGGTGGGAGTAGACGTGCCCTGGGTGGCGGGGTTGCGTCAGTGTGGTATCAGAGCTCATCTCTATTTGTATACTTCAGTCAGAGGGAGAAAGAGGAAGAAAGCACTCTGATACACACGACAAGTGGTATATCAGAGTTGATATCTTGTCTATATATTTCAGGCAAGAGGAGACAGAGGAAAGTAGGAAGAAGACAGAGTTGTTGAAGACTCTGTGAGGAGTTACTTGCAGGTAGGCAACGGTCCATAGACAGTCAGCAAGACTATGAGAGAATGAAGTTGGAACACTCAGGGATGCAGAGTGACAGCAGCAGATCTATCAGGGAGGCAGATAGATACAACAAGATGGCTACTGAACTCCATAAGCATGCTGAATGGAAAAATCCATAGCTGATGAGAGCATAAAAAATGGATAAAGAGCTCGCTGACATAAAGCAAGAGATGGAGGAGCTCAAAATGAAGATGCGGCAGGGTAAAAAGACGATATGGGTGCATGAATGGCCCATGAAGACGCCGAAGGTGAAATGGCCAGTCAAGGAGATGATGGTCAAAGGACAACAGAGGCTGTTAAGAAGATGGTTGAGGTATGTTGAAACCCTTAGACCCATAGAAGAGGAAGAAATGGTTTACATCTATGAACCAGAGATTGGAGACATTCTCGATGAGGAGGATGATCAAAGATCTTTGTGGGATATCATAGACTGCCAGGAGGATATTGGAAGGTTTCCAAATTGCCAGGTGGGCAAGGGAACATAAATGAGGTCGTCTGATGATCTCAAAGACTGCCAAGAAGGTAGAGCAGAAGAAATTCAAGATTTCCAGGAGGGCAACGAGTTGAGATTAGTTGAGGATCTCACAGACTGTCAGAAGGACAGCGAGGGAATTTCAATTTGCCAGGAGGGAAATGATAAGAGATCGCTGAGGGATCTCGAAAACTGCCAGGAAGGCAGGAGAAGCATCGAAGACTGCCAGGTGGGCAGAGATGAGAATTTGGGACCATCTAAAGGTCTCATGGACTCGAAGGGGAGTTCAACTCAGCATTGGGTGCTGATGAATATGGGGTTGGTTGATCTCATAATTTTCCTGGGAAGCATCCCATATTTCCATGTGGGCAGGGATGAGCAGATGAGACTATCTGTGGGTCTCATAACCTCATAAGTAAGTTGGAATCAGTCAGAGAAGCTGACAGAGAAGATGAGACTGTCTGAAGGTCTCATAAATACAAAGATGGACTTGGATAAATAGATGCAGCTGACAGAGGAAGAAGATCAGAATGATATTCTAATGATTGGAGGAATTGAAATATTCCTACCATCTGCCCAGGAGGAGGCAAAAAATTCTGTTGTAGATGGTGTAACAACAGAAGAACAGTCACAGCTGGAGATGACTGTCAAAAGGGAATTGGAGCAGACATTGGAGACTGTCCAAGCAGATGAAGAGAAGAATGAGCGTTCTGAGGAACAACTCAACAATTTCAGCCAGCAAGCTGAGAGCGTTGTAGCATTGGAGCTGACAGCAGAAGAATAAGCAGAAGACGAAGAAGAAGAAGACGAGCATTCTGAGGAATGGCTCGATATTTTCAGCCATGAAGCTGAAAAGAATGCAACAGAGGAGGTTGTAGAAGCAGAAGAGGAAGAAGCAGGCAACATTTGCTTTGTTGACCTGTGGGATCAATTTGAAGCCCTGGAGGAAAGGATAAAAGTGCAGGGCATGCACATCCAACAGGTGAAGTTGGAAATGGATGAAGGAGGCCTGGGAGATCATGATGATCTACCCAATGGCCAAAAATTTTTGCAGCTGAGGAGACTGCATGAGAAGAACCATCCATTGGAGCAGCTGGATGAGGTGATAGAGGAGATCATGGAGCTGATGATAAGATCAGCAGAAACTGCCAGCAGGGAGAGGCTGAGCATAAGAGCAATAGCAGCAGAAACATCACGGAAGCAGCAACAACAGCAGTAGGATGGAGCGGATGAACAACTCCAAATATTCGTTTGGGATCCAGGAGGATTCCAACAGCTACAGGGGAAGCACATGAGAAGGAGCTCATGATTTTGCAGCTGTGGAGTATGATGCAGGAGCATCTCTCCATGTCAGCAGCCAGCCAGCCAACCACGTCAGTGCACATGCATTCATATGCTAAAAGGGAGGCACAACCTCATTTGAATTTGAATTGAATGTAATTTAATGTCTTAGGCTGGTGAGCCATGGAAGCCGTGCCTTTGTGCAGGAGATTAGATAGGATCGGCTTTAATGCTAGACTGACTGAGATCTAGATCCAGATGTTGGACTAGACAGCCCATTCATTGTAATTGAATAGGGTAGGTGAACCTGTAGGGAAGCGCTAAGAGCCCCTCAGGTAAAAGAGATTTAGAGATCTCATTTTGAAAAAGGCAAGATAGGAGATAGAGAAGAGAAGAGTCGAGGAGATCTCGAGAACACCTTGTACAAACAGGCATTTACCATTTTAATAGAATACATAAGCAACTTTTCCTGCATATGTTCTGTCTTATACGCATGTCTATGGGTGTTCATTATATGTTGTATTTGTGTGTTGTTATCATGCAATTGCAGGGAGTGTGTTTGATTTCAGGTTGAGGGTCTTTGAGGTTTCATGTCAGGAGGGCATGACAGATTGTTGCAGACTCTGAATACAGGTGCATGAGTGCACTTCTGAACTTTGAGGAGTCAGACAGAGACGTGCTGAGGCACAGGACTAAAGTCAACAACTTAGGAAGAAGACCTGTGAGGTTGTTGATCACCTCAGGAGGTAAGGCTATGTAGCTGAAACACAGTTGCAGACAGAATCACTAAGGATTCTATAGGAGCTCTGCCAAGTGGGCATTGAGCGGGTGCGAAGGGTGCATAGAGAAAGAAGAACTCTGTTGAGAGTTTGAAGGAAGACCATAATCGCTGAGGATTCTGAGAGCTCTGCCAGGTGGGCATCGAGCAAAGTGCATAAGTGCACAGGAAGACAGAACTGTTGAGTGTTCTGTGAAAGAGGAGAAGATACTCCGCCAGGAGGTTGTCGAGAAAGTGTGCACGCGAGCACAGGAAAGAAGAGAACTCTTTGAGTTCTGGACGAGAAGAAGAATCCACTGAAGGATCTTCATTGGGTTGTTGAATACACTGAAGTACTCAAGAAGAGGCTGAGTAGAAGGATAGCCAGGAAGGCATCCATTTTCATTCTCCATCGGAGGGAGAAGAAGGACCAAAATCCCCCAAGGGGTCTGAGCAGTTGCGTAAGCTCAAGAAGGATAGCACCAGTGAGTGCAGCTGAAGATTCTGCAGGGAGTGTAGGAGACGGAGAAATCCTTGAGGATTCGAAAGGAGGAGAAAAGTTCAGGACGAGTAAGCGTTTGTGCACGCGCGGCGAGACTCGAGGTTGTGGAGCTCGCAGAGGAGCAGACAAAGGTCGAGACCTTTGAAAGGTTGAGGTTCTTCCAAGTCTCAGGAGAATGCGTTTGATGCTCAGGAGGGAGCAATGGGAACTGTCGGATCGGCGGAGAAAGAAGATCTGGACCGTTGAGGAGTTTACATCCAGAAGAAGCTCAGGAGGAGTGCATAGGAGGAAGGGACCGATAGCTGTCGGATCTCATAAGATAAATCCAATCAGCCGTAGGATCGGGAAGATTTGCGCGGAGATTAGTCTCTGGAGGAGGAACACGCAAGGAGAAGGGATCTGAGCCGTCAGATCGGGAGCAGGTACCCGTCAGTCGTTGGATCTGCAGAAGCTGCACGGGGTTTAGTCATCGGGATATCAGCCATCGGAAATCCAAGATTCTCGAGATCGTAGGAATCGAGACAGTGCAAGTCGCGAAATCTCGATTGGATCAGAGCCGTCCAAACAGCAGGGACACGTGGTGGGTGATCCCGAAGAATCGGGGTTCGGGATATCGGGGTTTCCAGAGTAATGAAACTCGAGCATAACGAAATCGCGATCCACGATTTCCCTATGCGATCGGAGCCGTTAATCTGAAGGATGCATGTCCAAGGATCCTGAAGAGTTCGAGGTTCGGCATTCAGGATTTCTGCATGTAAGGGAATCGTTGCAATAGAAATTGTGATTTTGCGATACCCGATAGAGAGACAGGAAAGCGGTGACGTGGAGGAGAGAGCTCGCACGTGCATCGAGGTTCGGCATTTCGGGATTCTTCGTGACGAGAAACTCACGACAGGAGAAGTCGCGAAATCCCGAAACGCGATAGTCCCACATTCGAAGTGTCGAAGTGGAGGACAGGTGTCGGAAGGTCAACCACAGCAGGGGTTAGCGACAGGTGGCATCGACAGATCGTGAACTCAGAGGTTCGCGAGTTGGAGCCACAAAGAATTGCGCCAAGAGTAGCGGGGTCGCGACAAAGAAAAATTCCCGATAAAGCAGGAGAAGGTCATCATTGGCTGAGCTATCGGGAATTGGAGGTCCGCGAGGTAAGTGACATACGACCTCACAAGTGTCGATTTTCCAATCGGGAGAATTCTCGATAAGAAGCAGGAAGCCGTGGGGAAATACTCATCGGGTTTCAGGGATCTATAAGACCCGATCCTATGGTTTAAGGACTCGCGATCTAGCGAGTTCCAATTTCCCGACTTCAAGGAGGTAGGTCACAAAGAGTGTTCTGTGGGTGACAAGCCCCGAAAGGGGTTTTGAAGAGCATTTTAGCTCTTCGGGCCTAAGGAAGAGAAGGTCCTGGTGGGAGCAGACGTGCCCTGGGTGGCAGGGTTGCGTCAGAAATCCATCTACGTGAAGAAAGCCCAAGTGAGTGTGTGCAATGTAAATCAATTTCTCCATCATGATGTTTGTGGTCATTCGAAACCACTTGAGCATTGTAATTTTTGATGAATGTAATGGTTGAGATTAAGGGGAGTGTTAGACTAACTAATCTCCACCTATCAAGTTGTCTGTCAGTTCACCTAGTCAAGTCCAATTAGACTACAATTAGTCACCAAGTTGATTTTCAGTTTACTGCAAAGTAGTTCAGTGACCCCTTGGATCCATGTGTATTCTATGTAACCTATTTAATATATAGAAGGTACTGAAACCATGTAGTGTGTTTATCTTGCATTTTGGTTCTTGTTTTTGTTTGTTGGTTTCTCTATCTCTCTACATTTTCAACATTCTCCCCACTACCAGATCTACATTTGACAGCCAAACATTCTCTTGAGTAGGTGCACTAGGGAACACTATTTGATAATTCTTCCCTATTGTATTAACCATTTTTGTTGGATCCAATCTTCGCTATGAAGAAACAAGAATGTAGGAAAATCAAGGTATGGGTTGTTTCCTATATTTAACAGGCTCCATATTTATTGAATACATAATGAATATTAAGTCTAATACTCTATGTGACGATAAATTTTAAATTATTTTGGTGCAAATATAGAGGGACCATTCTCGTTGATATGGATTGTAACATGTATATTCATTACTTTTTTAATATAAAGTTTTTTTTCTAGAAAAAAAACATAGAGTGACCATTAAATGATTTATTATGCCGAAGGTATATAACTAGCACATTCACAAAAGTGGATGGTGAACGTCTATAGGAATCACCATTAATTATAAAAACTAAATTAAAAAAAAAAAAATCAATTAAAATAAGATGCATATCTAAAATGATTTGATTTTTTTAATAAAATTAAAATAAATCTATGTTAACTTAAAAATTTAATGAAAATATTACACATTAAAAAAATAATCTTACTCACCATTCTCAACATCAACCTAATTTTCTTATACCAACCTAATCCGACTTGTTCAATATAATATTATAATTTTATTAATTTTAATAAATTTTATAAGAAAAAAAATTAATATAAAAAAACTAATCACAATCAAACTAATTTGACCTAAAACCATTTACTATAACAAATATAAAAGTAAATGACAAATATTAAGGAAACGTAAAAACACAATTTATAAGAATTCCAACCGAAATCCAAAGAAGATCAGGGTGGACTGGAGGTCCGTGACAACCCTTTTTTTTTTTTTTTTTTTTGAAGGTCCGTGACAACCCTTCCGCCAAAATGAAATTATTTAAATATGAAACTAAAAGGTATGGCTATAATAAACTAAATATTGCAAAATTTTTCAAAGTTCAGAATAAAACTATAATAAAGTAACTCTCTTCCATGTATGACCAAAGACTATTACATATTACATATTGAAACTAAAAGGTATGACTATAATAAACTAAATATTGCAAAATGTTTCAAAGTTGAGAATAAAGTATAAAAGCACGAGGCATTTACATTGAATGTGAATGAGAAGTCGTACAGAAATTGAAGTTTGATAAGAAGGCTACCCAAATTTTCTTTCCTGGGAAATGCAATGCAAGTTCCCAGGAAGACTCCAAAGTTCAAGAAATGCAATGCAAGTTACCGGGAATTTCGATCACTGGAGGGCTGAGACGTTCAATTTCGATCACTGGAGGGCTGAAGCGTCCAAATCAATGGAGGGCTGAGACGTTCAATTTCGATCACTGTCGGTGCCAAGCAACTGATATTTATTTATATGGATATTGATCCTTAAGGAGAACTCGCTGAATAATTCAAGTAATTCCTTTCCTTCCTTGGGTTGATACGAAGGTATATTGCAGGATCCCAAGAAAGAAGAGGCTCACAAAATTTCTGCTGTTAAATCCTTCCACAGACATTAGTCATTTGCTCCACTTCGATCTTGTCTTGGTGTTTTATTATTGCGAGAATGGAGAAATTTAGGATTCGAGGCTGCCATATGAAGCTGATTGGAATGCTGCTTCTTCTGGCAGCTGCCCGGATTACTGTTGTCGCCGCAAGGGGACCTGCTAGTGGGCAGAGCCCCGACCCGTCCTGCTGCAGGAAAGGAACATGTCCCTATGTCTGTAGGTCCTCTACAATAGAGGAAGAGGAGGCCGTGGATCCAGTTAATGATGAGAAGGAAGAAAGAGTGGCTCCTAGAGCCCACAGTCCCCCACCCCCGTCATGATTGATTATTGGTACATTGGTTAGGGTGGAAGGTTCCATTGGTAATAGATTATGTTAAGATTATCGTTAATTCTTTTGATGATAAGATTGATTTCTTTTAATGTTTACTGTGTGGATATATTATGTTAATATTTATCTTCTATTTCCATATCTATTGAGTTACACTATATGAGATTTCCTGTGCTCTATTTTTTCTATCAAATGATGAGAATCCAAGATCCATGACAATTTCTCTGGAGAACCAATACAACATAGTTAAGTACTCTTCATTTCGCAATTAAAGTAAAACAGCAATATTTCTCTTGGCATTCAGATCACAATTCTCTTTCAAATTAGCACCCTCTATATGTTGGGAGGTTTGAAATAGACAATATCTGGTTAGCCTGACTGTAGTAATTAATGAAAGTAAGTTACCATGGACTATGTCAGGTTGGGCACTCTAAATGGACCATTTGATTGCAATAATTAGCTTGTTTAAGTTATCATGGACTATGGTTTTTTCAACTCTTTGTCAATCCATTTGGTTTGAACAAAGTGAAGGGCAACACTACAGCTTAAATCTCCTTCAGAGTCGCACCAAAAGTTTATTATAAGCTCTCTTATAAAACTTGAGTGTTAATTCAATGTTGTGTCATCTTTAATACAATCCAAGTGTCTTCTAAAATCGTTTATTATAAGTTCTCTTATAAAACTTGAGTGTTAATTCAATGTTGTGTCATCTTCAATACAATCCAAGTGTCTTCTAAAATCCATGGCTTCACTCTTTATTATTTCTTTATTATTTATATCTGACATAGATAAAATGTTTATGGTATATGTTATGGTGGATGGTGTTATCTATTTCAATATGGAAATAGTTAAAGAGAAGCTTTGAGTGTGTTGCCAACTACATGTCATTTAATTTTTGTTGGAGTAGTTGTCAACATGGTGCCTATTTTGTAGCAGTTTGTTAATAGTTGTTAACACAGGTGTTAGATTGATAACTGTTTTAGAAAATCCTAGGGGGAGGGAGGTCAACTCGCACCTCTAGCTGTTATCTTTCCTTTTCGGTTATAAATACATATTCTAAATGATTAAGAGGGTTCGAATGGTTGAGTTGGGCTCCCTAATTGTAATATTTTTGACTAAGTAGACTGTTCTCTGGTTATGTACTCGACTTGAGAATTTTTTATTAATAAAAGTTAGTTTTTTTTTACATCATCTTGTTGCCTCTATGTTGAAGTGTTCATGATTGGATGATCCACATGAGATTGTTATGGTTGTGTTATGATGAATGTTTAATTATAATACTGCTATGATGTTCTTCAGTGTTCTTAAACTTTGAATTCAAGAAGTTTTTGTGTTTGAGTTTTTCCTCCTTGGACTGCTTGAAGACCTAATGTCAATAGCAGACCTTCACACCTCCCTCACTAAGTTTTCCTCCTATTCACTTTTACTCCCATTTACTGACTGAAGCTAATCAAGACCTCATTTTCTTGTACATGCTAGCCCATATTTCTGAGTTAAAACATTATTATTATGAGTCTTGTCCATTTGACCTTTAATCACTCATTTACTTTTACATATACTTTGATGGGTACCGGGCTTATCCTCTTTGCAGTCTGAAGGTGATTCTTAGTGCTAACACATACTACGTGTGAATATTTGACATGGAGGTGATACATCCTTAGTTGGCTTCCTATTTTCCTTGGAAATGGCCTTCTCTTCTTGTCTTCACTATCTTTAGTGTTTATTTCATTGTTTTCAGGGATATCAGTAACCTCTTGAGGCAGGTAGACTATTTTTTTCCGTGCCTCTACGAATCCATTTCTGACTAGAAATGAATACCAATTCCTTCACAATTAATATTCTGATGAGACCACGGTGGTAAAAAATACTGGACATACTTTGAAATTTTCCCCAAAATTTTTGCAAAAATAAAATGGAAAATTGATTTGATCTCTAGATTCAAAATGCAGAAGCAATCAAATATGTTAAAGGAAGTAAATTTCATACCATCCCTCACATGTGACAAATTTCTGAAGTACAAACAACAAATTCCCCCATGCCTCCTTGATCCATGACCTTAGAACTCCATGTTTCCAATATGGCGTCTCCTTAGTGTTGCATAGGAATCATGACCATGCCCCCTGTTCAATTTGTTGGTTTTTAAACCACCTTTTGCCAATTTGGGGAAAGCTTGTAGCTTCTACAATAATATACTTTGTCACCTTCATTACTAAATCACTAATTTGTATAGTATTCCCATTGAAACTTCATGAAAATTCCTCTCTCACAAAGTCGTTATGTCCTCCAAATTGATAGAGGAATGAAAACCAACCTGCATTTTCAAGCACACTCTTACTTGCATTATACTATGGATACCCTTCCAAAGTACCCAACAATGAGGGATCATACCAAATTTTTAATGGCTTCACCATACTGTGACAAACGTTGGAAATGAATCTTTGTTGGATCCCCCATTTTAATAATAGTTTCACTAGCAAAAGGTAAGGATGGAGGATTTTAATGCGGGATTTACAAATCGAAAGGTGGTTACAGTGAGAGATAGAAATGGCATATGGTTAAATGATGTAGTAAACAATTATATGGATAGCTAGAGGAGATCATTTTGAATCCCGCTAGTGATTCAAAATGGGTCTCGAGGCAACGAATTAAACGATAATTAACTCTCCATTTTGATAAGAATAACATGAAATGACAAATTCGAGGGGTGCCTAACCAAAATCATAAAACACGATCTTGGAAATGATAACATGTGATGATAATTCAAGGGATGGAAAATCAAGATCATATCTTAGGCATGATCTTGGATATGACAATCAAATTTGGTGGTAAGTTTATAAGTTATGAGAGAATCATTCATAAGCTAATCGTGAGCCAACAAGATTTCATCATGTGACTTACATATCTTAGATAAACTTAGGAAAATTAAAAATTGACCCTTTACCTCTAAATTTCCTTTGAAATACAATCATGTGCTTGTCTAGATCGAGATATTTTGAGCAAGAAAGAGAACTAACTATTGAAAAGAGACTTGATGAGGATGAATATTTGGGACCAAAGAAGTCAAATGTTGTTGATGATGAAGTGTATTTCAATTGTTATGTTGATAGGCCAATGACTATTGACTTCCTTATTTAGGCTAGAAAATGCACTTTAAACAATTGCTACAAGATTGCTTGGCTGTTACAGGACTACTTGTAAATGCTGAAAATGTAAAAAATATGAATGTTGATGCTACTATTGGAAGGATGGACACTGCAAATTATATTAGAAGGTTGGATATCTCCTGAAGAAGGAGAATGGAGTGAATTGTGGTTGCAAACAAGACTAGATGACGATCTTTATTGGGACAATATATAAACATACAACTGTAAGAAATCAAACTGCTGCAAGTTGTTGTTGATACCAGAAAGTCATATATTCTTCGTCCATATCCGTTATTCGTACAACTAAATCTATGTAAATAAGTTTACCTAGAGTCGAACATAGCAAGATATCATTGGAGTACCAGTCAATAATTCAAATCGTTAACCAATGCAAGATGACCCACCATTAATTTCAATGAGAATCAAGGTACAAAAGTACATTATAGTATATGTGAATGGATGTGTTAGAGTCGAACACATATAAAATCCATCAGTCAAGGGACATTGATATATTCCCTTTTTGATAGCGAGAGAACCAACCATTAAGGCATGCAGGGCTCAAGGTACTTATAAACATCTCTAATATTGATCCCAGATGATGTGATGGAGTCGATGGGATGAGACCCATTGGAAGGTGGGCCTTAAGGAATCCCACACCATCAAACAAGAGCATAAAACATAATTTATTTGAAGAACCATAAAAATTGAACCAATGTCAACTTGCAGAAATTTATTGAGAGTTTTGCCCGACAATTTCCTAGTTTTCAAGCAAAACTCATGTCCAACTGCGTCAATGAAATGGTTTTTACAATTGGACTTATTTTTCTCTTTACTATTTTATTCATTTATTTACACTATCCTACTTTACTTGAAAAAGAAAGCATTTTTTTCAAGTGTAGGAGTATTTTCAATGCATCTATTCAAGCAACAAGATCTCTTTCAAACTCATATCCAAATTTGAAAAGTATACCTTAATGAGTATCACGATATGAGAAGCTAATTAATTAGGTGGATATGGTGTCAAGAAGTGTTGGAGAATGGAGGAATTTCATGGCCTAATGACTATTTGGAACCAAGTATCAATGTAGTCTTTGTTTTGCTGGTCCTCTTTTATTTTCATGCCATGAAGTTCTTTGGAAGGTTGGTCATCACACTCCAGAATATACAAGGGATCTGGTGGTAGGAATGCCAAAAATTCTTCAATCTCTGGCTCTAAGTGATATTCTTCATCATTTTTGGTCCATTGTTCTTGGATCTGTTCTAGATGCTAATAAGGATACATAGAATAAACTCCTAAGTTCTCCTCTTGTGGTGCATGGATCCTTTGTTTCACTACTTCTTATTAGATTGTATATTCGTCCTCAGTGAGAATTTTGAAGTGTGGGAAAGGATTTGAGACAATCCTTCTAACATAATTTCCTCCTTTTCTCAACAAGTTCCTGAGCATATTTAGTTCTTATGGTTGATTTGGAGCTCCTTCTCATAAATGGATTAGTATTATAGGGGATCTTACAACTATAAAATAAAACTTTAAAGGAATAAATTTGGCCAAAAGAAACAATTTCAAAATAAAAACCATCATGTACTTGGACGCTCTCACTCTACTAAGACCTTGTTGTCACCAAGTTATCCATTGACATGAGTTATCTTTTTCCTTTTCATGAATCAAACCAAAATAAAACACACTTTCATAAAAGGAAACAATGAGGCTTTGGAGAAACTCACCAAAGTGAATGCATCTGGATTAAACCCCCCTAGGAACTTCTGAAGCAAGGGAACCTTTGCATATTACAAACTTCTTCTCCTTCAGGTTGCAACTATAGATACAAAACACAAAATTGTCAAAATAAACTACCCATGCTCAAATCCCTTGTAGCACCTCTGAGATGACGGCGCCAAAAATGTCGATAAAATTAATTAAATTAATTTTTTATCATTAAATCATCAAACCGGGGTGACAAGATTAGAGGTGCCAAAACTATATGTGCATGGAATAGGACTAACATGACTATCTAATCTATCAAAAAAACATGAGATGATACTAGCAAAGCACAAGAAACTTGTTCATTCGGAAGAAAGACAAGAAAGTTCCCTACTGGCACATGCTACAGTTGTTCACTCAAGCAATTCCCTTAGTGTCATGTAATCTCATTCCTACCTTCAAGTGAAATTGTTCTTATGATTGGAAATGAAAAAAAGGAAATCTATGTGTATTGGGTAGAAAAAAAAAGATTACTTACTGGCCAAAAGGATTATTGTTTCTCACTTAAGATTTACACTCAAGTGTTAAGAAGCAACTTGTTCCTACCTTCAATGACACTTCATCTATGGAAACAAAGCATGTAAAAGAATATAACTCTACTCAAATTTGAAAATACCTTTAATTAAAGGCATTTAATTGAAAAACAAAAAAGAGAAAGAGACTAACTATGAGGATTGATCCAATCACTCACACACACTTTGCAAACCAACAAGTCTTAGATAATTTGTAGGAGTAGATCTCCCATATAAAACTACCAAACATGAGAAACAACACTACTATATTGATTTTCAATTTAAAGGAAGGTGCATTTATTATAGATATGGAACAAAAATTGAATGTTATTAATCATTCTGCACACTTAGGTTATGATCGAAACATAGTATTATAATTTTCATTGTTTGGGTTGCAATTAGAATTAATGTACAAAGTATACAAACTCTTAAAGTTGCAAGGAATCTACAATTGCAATCCAAATTATATAAATGTTGAATAAAATATTTTTGAGATCATACAAATTTTTATAGCGCAAGTTGTAGGTTGGGAAAAGCTTGACCCAAACACAAAGAAAGTGCTACAACTCGGGAATCCTACACCCAATGTCACCTCGATGTACGTCTTGCACCAAGGGTGACTAGGTCACTCTAGGGAGGCGATCCTGGTGATCCTAGGGGGATTGAGATGGATATGGATAGAGATGTAAGTGAAGACCCTAGAGGTTATGTCTAAGTGGAGTGAAAGGTGGGAAGAGATTCTTTGCAAGTTCAGTGATTGTTGCTCCAAAGGTATAGTATTTCTTTGGATGATTGTACCTACCCAAGACTCAAGAAAATCCAACTTGCAATGATATATGTTAGTATGGATCAATAAGTTAATCTTTATGTCCCTAATTTTCATCAATATATGACAATTTATATCAGCAAGTAATACATTCAAATCATCATGTAAAGCATAAGATCAGTCAACAATATTATCAATCAGTATGACTGAAAAATGACACTTTAAGGCTAAATAAAGCAAGCTATTATAATAATGTATTTTCTGAAGAAAATTGCAGCCTTATGGCTGTAGCATTCAATGTCATTCGGCAACAAAATTATCCATGGCAAAGTGCCAAGAACTAGCCCAAAAGGTGTGCCCTAGTTAGTAGAGTAAGTGAGCAAAATTAGAGAGCTAGTCTAGGGTTAGTTTAGGAGTTAAAAGAGTGTTAGTAGCTAGGGTTATGCAACCCTAATGGCTGTAGGTTAAATTTTGTAACAACAATTAGAGTAGTAGGACAGAGGGGATTCCCTAGTAGGGGAAGACTCCTCTCAATGAGGAAAACCACTTCAAGTAAGAAGCCTTTCAAAAGATCAAAATTTGCGTTTCCCAAGGAAATGATTTTATATCTCCAATGCAAAAAATATATGACTAGTTCCTTTACTATTGGGTTAATGGAGTCAAATTTAGTAAGATATAGAGAAGCTACTTATTTGGGGGTGTAATCCATTTTACTTCCCAAGGCAAGTTTCTCTAGCTAGGGTTTAAGCTAAGAGGGTGTATGTCTTTATACTTCTCTTAGCAAACCCTTGTGTAATCAATAAGGTGAAGCAATAAAATGATGAAGAATATGGTGGGGGTGTATGCCCTTATACTTTCCACCTAGATCCTAGCACAAGAATCCTTGACTTGAAAATAATGAAAGCATACGAGTAGAAGACCATACCAAAATAAAGAAAGATGCTAAGATTATCCACCATAAAAGCTAGAAAAACATCATCCATGGCTAGCGCCTCACTCCTCCATCAACCATTCATTAACATAGCCATAAACAAGTGCACAAGAGACTAATAGAGCCAAATATAGCAAAAATTTCAGACCAATACTTCTCACCATGGGGGAGAGTTATGTTAAAATGATATCTTATGATCTCTTATTTATACAAAATTTCACCCAGGTGACTTGTCCAAAAATTAAGGGGTAAACCACAAGATTAGGGGTCAGCAACCCTAATCGTTTCCCCTTAACAAAGAGTTATTAAACAATTCATTTAAAATTTCACTTTTGCACAAATAAAACCCTAATTTACATGGACATCACCACTTTAGGGGACTTTTTGGCACTAGGAGAAGGTCGTTGGTGATGTAGGAGGGTAGTAAGGCTTCCCAAAGCCACATGTCAAGCATCCAAATGTCTTCCTTCATGGTCAAAGCCTCAAACACCTGAAAACTTCCAAGTGCCAATGCATATCATCTCACAACCATGCCTTAGCCCCCCGTTTTTTTCAATAACCTTTTTTACATCCTTTCTTTGTTGCTCTGTCAATAACCATGGAAGTGAACTTATATTTTTTCCATCTACATCGCTATTTGAATGAATAACACTTTACATTGCATGATTTTCAGCCTTAATGTCATTACAAATATTCAAAAAAAAATCTGTACAGAACGCCCCATTCTGCTGTACAGAACGTTGCCTCGTCCTGCTGCAAGGAAGGAACATGTCCCCATGTCTGTTAGTCCTCTACAGTAGAGGAAGAGGAGGCCATGGATCCAGTTAATGATGAGAAGGAAGAAAGAGTGTCTCTTAGAGCCCACAGGCCCTGATCTACGACATGTTTGATTATGGATATATTGGTTAGGGTGGAAGGTTCCTAGGCCCTTATGGATAATACTAGATAGATTGTTCTCTGTAAGTTCCTATGATATTTTATTGGTGTT